>JAWPHD010005145.1:0-169875 GCA_037043455.1 Cyrtodaria siliqua
GGTCGTGTGTTCGAGCCCCGAAAGAGGCTCACTTATTTTCTGTAAAAAAATCTTCTAACTGTGTATAGGTACGATGTGCACTGGTCGATGTTTATACAGTAAATGATTTCCTGCGCTGTATTTGCTCGCTTAAATACCCGATTTCGACATGAGCCGGTGAACATGAAGTTACAAATAAAGACACGCCTACAAAGAAGAAATCGATTGATATAGAGACTCCGTAGCTTTAAGGTGGTTGTTTCTTAAGTGGTCCGTAACGTTAAGTGGTCAATGAATTTGTCCATCCACTGCTCAAGTGTTTCATCCTATGTCCTGTACAGCCTTAGGAGGTACAAAAGTACTTAGACAAACTTGGACAGTCCAACCTAGTGGTCAAAAATAACATGTATTCAGGGACGTAGCTGATTTGAAACACATATGTAATTGAATTACCTACAACATGTTATGTACAATAAAAACAAATGTTGCCCATTCCACTCCATCTGGTTTCAGTTTTTATTGCCTTTTGTTATTTTTCATTTTTTCGTTTGTTTTTTTCAAACTGATGTATAGGCCCGGTCCCATATGGCCTAATAGTAGCTACGCCAATGGTGTTTGTTTAACCACTATACGTCCCCCACATCCCTCTCTCCATCCCCACGCTACAACCCATACAATATGTAATTTTTAAGCGGTTACCACCTTATCAAAATGTACCACCTAGGCTACTGGCCGACATATAAAATACCACTTAAACTATTGAACGCAAACGCGGCTAAGTGATCAATTTATGCCTTCCGACCCTTCCAGATTGTGGGAATATATTCAATTCTCACTCCGTTAACTGTACAACCATAAGCGACATCCAGCGCACAAGATATCTAGCGCCAGTAGTATCGACATCAGGGACAGTGTGAGACAGGTGAACTTGACATCTATGACCAGGAATATTTTTAAATTAGCCATATTTTTCGTTTAGCCATGTCTATCGATGAAATAATTATAGATTAATATCTGCTGAATAAAACTTAATCATTTACAAACTATATTTCATGCAAATTCTGACAAATACATACACATAGATTTGTCACGGGCATACCAATCATGACACAGACTTATGGATAAATACAAACAAATGTCTGTTTCCTCATTAAAAATAATACACCGACATCTGTCGTATTCACACCGAAATGTCTCGTATGCAGACTGACATCAGAAAAATCACAGCGTGTAACCCATACATTGATATCGTACGCAGAAAGCTCAGTGTTTTTCGTTTTTTAATGAATTAATTCTCTAGAAATATGACGCTTTAGCAATACTAAGACCTTTAGTTTGTTGAATTGTATTTAAGAGTTAGTATGAGATTATGCCAATTTTCTACAAGTAATCCTTATTTTTTCGCAATGGAAATGAATTAATAAAAATAAAGTGGTCAGTCCGTGAATTAGTGCTAGCCCACATAAACAGATAACGTTTAAGCTAAATATTACAAGAGAACTTATACAGAACCACTGACGTCGGTGTCTGTGATGGTTAGAGGTAACATCCAAGTTACCAAGATCCTAAAAGCTAGTTAACCAAAAACATTGATGAAACCGTCTGTACTATTTAATTTTTAATTGTTTTCACCTGAGTTGGTCAGATAATTGCTTTTTATCGTCTGTACTAGAGGTCAGTATTATCACAGAAACTTCAAATGTGTCTTAAATGTTTTCAGTTTATATGACCTACCTCTATGTTAACCAGGTGATTATCCCAGACAAACTGATTTGGCGAGTATTAGGTCGAAGTTTCATGTCACAGTCAACTCAAACTTGACCTTGAACATTATATATCATCAATGTTTCATGAAACCTATCTTACGAAAAATTAAAGCATGATCATGTGTTAGCTTCTTTATGTGCCTTTTTTATAAATGGGTCATTAGGTCAAATGTAAACATTGTAGTCAAAAATGATGTACACAATATTTTCATGACGATTAATAAAAAACGTATGTAGATAATAGATAATACAGCGTGTTAGGTCTATAAAGAAATTTTTATTAGAATGAGGGTTTTTATGATATAATATACCATGGCTTATCATTGAGTACTGTTTTAATCGCCCTGATGGCATGTTGTCTGCTTTTTAATTTTGTATTTTTTATTGTTACTTGTGTATCGCAAGTAGGCCTTCGTAACCTCTGCTCTAAACTAAATTCCATTTTGTTTATTTCGCCCATTGTTTTTCTCGTTTAGGGAAAGCATTTTGTTAGAAACTGGGATCATACGCCGCTGGCCATGGAATGGGATGAAAATACGACATTGAAGGTTCCATGTTTATGGATGGCTGAAATGTTCGTACAATTGGCATCTTTAATATTGAATTCTGCTCTACCCGGGGCTAGAGGGCATGAACGGTAGCAAGCATTTTTTCACGACCGCTCATGAAACAGTCCTCAAAAACAACCAAGACTGTAATATTTTATTGTATTTTATCGTGTTTCTGCTATCTCCAAATTTCTCCTTTTCATACTACTTGTCTGTTATTGGCGAAATGTTGCAGGCTATACACCGCCAACATTAAGGTGCACAAACGAACGGGTTCCAAGTCTACAAGATGCCACTGTGTTTCTAGATGATATGATGGTCAGAGGTGAGTGCAACATGTTTATTTAAATTACAATTATGCATTCACCACTTGCATAAAACCAAACAATAGCGGATGAAATAATCAAAATTAAAGTCTAACGTCACGCCACGAAAGTTGATCTAGTACATACACGGGGGTTCATTGGATGATCGTGATTCGTCATCTTTTTTTTCGGAAAGAGGAATGTGAAATCGGTCAGCTTATGATGCAAAACATATTTATAAATTTTCAGTATTCGATTGTTTGTTCGCAATCGACCTTTGCATTCTAAAATTGGTGTAGCCTTGCCAGTTTCATGGGGGCATAGTATTCGAATTTCCATCATTCCGTCATGCAAAAAGCTTTAGAACTAGTTGAAGGATTCTCATGATATTTCACAGAAACGTAGAGAAACTAAAGTGTAAACGGACGGTTACGTGTTCCATATACATAGGTGTAGGATCAGTGGCTATGGAAGAGGCACCTACCAGCTTGATAAATGGAGGCATTTGTCATTAAAAATGCATTTGATTGACCTTCGTGTGGTCAATAGGAAACCATGTCATTGTGAAATGTGTGTGGTAGAACATGTAGAATTAGACTGAGTTCTGCTCAACCCGGGACTAGAGGGCGTGAACGGAAGCAAGCACTTTTACCGTTCATGAACAGACTCAGTCAAACCGAGACTGCAATATTGTTTGTACTTGTTCGGCGATTTCCAAATTTCTCCTTTTATACTTTTGTTTAAAGTGTTTAAAGTGTATCATGCGTGTCGTAAGAGGAGACCTAATGGAGACAAACAGGCAGAAGTCAAATAACTTTGCATGCTTATCTTTTTGTGTTGAGGGCCGTAAAACAATATATTTCTACCAAGAGTATCCTCATATGAATGACATTACACTACATTTTTTCATAACGTTAATTTACATTTAATTGTCATATAAAAAACATTCATTCAAGATGTTTGGTTAAGTCCATTTCGCAGACACCAGAAGCCATAAATATACATAATAGCAGTTTGTTATTGTGAAAAGTATGTCAATATAAATAGCGTTGACCTACTTTTTGAGCGTTGACCTACTTTTTGCACTTTGATAACTTACAATTTAAGTTTTACTATATAAATATCACATCCCATGGAGGGTGATAGAACATATTGTCAACCCAAGATTGGTAATGTCCACCGAGGCTTTAGCCGAGGTGGACATTACCACATCGAGGGTTGACAATATGTTCTATCACCCTCCATGGGATGTGATATTTATTTTATTATACCAAACATCAAAATTCATTTAATCAGCAATTATTTTTTATTAACAACAATAAAGAAATAAGGAAACCACCGTTCTATTTTTAGCACTTGAGGAAACCACCGTTCTTTTTTTAGAAGCACGAGATAATGTTTCATGCCATGAAACATTACCATGAAACATTACCAATTGTTGCCTGATCGGGAATGGGGAAATTACATAGAGAATTTTGAGTGAGGTATAATAAATTGAGTTATATATTCCATTAATCAGCTACAATGTAATTATAACCATATATTATTCTAACGTCATACACACTTACATTTACATAACAGCAATATGTCCCTACCCAACAGTAGGTGAATATGAATAACATGAGTAACTTTTCGCACTTTGTATATATACAACAAAAGCAGGTATAAACTGTCGAACAGGAAATGTAGCATTCAAGGACCACAACCAACCAACTTCACGCATAAAAACAATAACACGGATAATTAAAAGTTTTGATAACTACTGTATAATGGTTGATCATAATGCACATCTACACCTTGTACTTTTTACTGCACTTCTGTTTTTGAAAGATACTGGAACTGGAAGGACATATCTTACCAGTACATATTTCCACCGTTTTCCTTGGCTCTGTCATCCAGTTAGATATATATCACAAAGATTACGGGGACACGTATCCTAGTATGTCTATAAAGAACTATTTGTGTGTATATTATCAAGGTGATATTGTGTTCAAAATCAACGACTTAAAGGGGCTAGATGCTACATGTGAAGCCAATGGTGTTATAGAGGTAAATGGAACTGATGTCGTATTGACGCAATCACTGGAGCATTATTGTGTAAGTGTTTTATATTTATAACAGAGTTATAGTTCAAGACTCGATAAAGCAGGTAATATTTAATTCTAACACGACCTGCGCAGTCTTTCATATACACAAAGACGAGAAACAACTGTATGTTATTTTACGGTAAATACGGCTGTTCCATTAATTCCTCTTGAACATTTCATCCGTTGGAAGCGCCACGTTACATAACGTCACTTTTTAAACCGTTACCGTCAAAGAACGAAAGTAAATACACATTTTGGTAAAAATACGTCACGAAGACAAACTCAACAGTTTTTTTAATGAAATGTTAATTACGTTGCCATGCTTCCAAACCTTCCATGCACACACCCGAATTAAAAGTAAGTATAAAATGCGCCTAGAAAGTCACAAAGAAGGTACTCGTGACTTGGCGGAAGCCAGAGCAACAAGATAATAAACCATTGCGGGCACGACAAGACAAGACCGCAGACAAACATCAAACGTCACCGTCCATTAGGGGCTTTATGTAGACGTCATCATAAGGTCCACAGCCTGTCCTGTCATCGTATAATAAAGAAGAAAGCATAGTGGCGAACCTTTTAACACGTTTAACAAAGATAGTATGAAAATGATCATGACGAAGAATTTTACGAAGTTTGTTAATAAATCACATCACCATAGAAGTCAGGTTGTGAAAGTCCTTGTCGCAGAAGAGTTCTTAAATAACCTTCGTATTTGGAAAGAAGATCAGGGTTACGATAATAAAATTTTGCAAAGGTTTTACGAAGTTTATGGTAACGGTTGCCCTGATGGAGTAGCTTTTTAGTTAAACAAAGATTACGAATATTAAAGTCCTCAACTCGAGTACAAGCTCTAGAAAACCGAATAAGTTGAGACACATAGACTCTATAAAAAGTTGCTCGGGGAACATCCCCATCTAAATGGGGATAATTAACAATATCAAAATTAAAATCATCTCTCTTGTCATAGATTTTGCTAATTAATTCACCATTTTCAATAGAGAGATGTAAATCGAGAAAAGAAGCGTTAATATCAGAAATATTAGCTTTGATAAGTTGAAGTTCTTAAGGATATATATTATTAACCATAGTAGAAAAGAAAAGGTTATCAATGTTCAATATGTCATCCAGATACCGAGGAGTGTCATTAAAGGCTTCAATAACATCTGCCTAGGTATCTGGTGAAAGACTCAACATGAAATCTCCTTCATAGCAATATAAAACCAAATCTGCGACAAGGGGTGCACAGTTCGTACCCATGGGTATACCAACAATTTGTCGATAAACGGTAGATCCATACCTGACGAAAATGGTATCCAATAGAAAAATAAGTGATTCAACCCATCATATTCACCAATACACATACTATTAATAATCATCTTGAACAAGCTGAGAACGTTTGACGTCATACAGCGCAATTACTTGTTTGTCACGTGACTACTAGTGTATTTAAACATACTGTACCGCGCAGAACCGTACATATGGGGGCACATACTGAGACAGCATGTAAACATAGCAGACTGATTGCCTTGACCTCCGAGATAATATAGTGCCCCCACAACAGCGTAAACAATTGGGTTATTGTCGCGTTAGAATCGAAATAATAAATAGGTACCTGTATTTTATCGGTGAATAAAAATACAGTTAGTCGTTCGGATGCGAATAATTAAATCACTCGTGCTAACGCTCTCGTGATGTAATTACTAGACATCCGAACTCCTAACTGTATTTTATTCACCGATAAAACACAGGTACGTATTTATTATTTCTTAAGTAAATGCATGATTTGCGGTGGCTGTGCTCTGTGAATGCTGCATTTCTTATTCGACTTTAAAACCTACTTCTATCGAAATAAAATATTATCGAAAATATCAAAAAATTTAAGAAGTCATTATTTTAGAATTATGACTGAAAACAACCATGACACAAACATTCCTGCCAAGTTTTGAGTGCCAGCTGTTTTTGAGTTATGGAAGCAAAGCTATTTGTAGTGGGTTTCATAGGCCATAGTGTATCATTGGCAGTTATCCTTATATATATGTAGGTATTTTATCTTTAGCTTTCACATGGGTTGCTTAATTTGCATATTCGTCATCAAAATAATGTATCCCATATGTCAAAATTATTTAATAGTTTGTGTTTAAAGACAATAAATCATAAATGTATTTTTTTAACAAGAAAATAGGAAAGGGAATAAATGAATATGATAAGAAATCCAAGTGTGTAGATGAAACTATTTATTTTTATGTTGTCAATTTTGTTACCATGGCAACCACGTTTCTTATGCGAATCCACCCAAAAGGGGAGGTGCACAACTATACCATGATACAAACATTCCTGCCAAGTTTCGAGTTTGTAATTCCGGCTTTTCTTGAGTTATCGCGAAGACAAGCAATTTTCAGTGATCTGTTACAAGTTTTGTTACCATGGCAACCACATTTCTTATGCGAATCTACCCAAAAGGGGAGGTGCACAACTACATCATGACACAAACATTCCTGCCAAGTTTCGAGTGCCAACTGCTCTTGAGTTATCGCGTAGACAAGCAATTTTTAGTGTTTTGTTACACATTTTGTTATCATGGTAAGCATATTTCTTATGTGACAGGGTCTCCAGGTGCTTCTGTGTCTGATTTCGAAAATACCCATGGTGACTACAAAGCTGCCGTTGTGCTTGGATCTTATCAAACAGACACTGATTTTGAACAGATAAACTAGTTTGTCAGGGCTATACATCACAATAGCATGCAGGCTTGACCTGTAACAATGGACAGTCATGTAATCAACACCTCTGAATCATGATAGCATCTATATAGCAACCTTCTTTGATTGTGTAACAAACATTCTGGCTTCCTTTAAAAAACATTGCACAATAGCACGTGTGTGCTTGTGTGTGTAGTTCTAAGGTCTATAGTTCCTCCACCAACATACTCAATAAGCCTTTCGGTATCTCACCGAGATGGGTACAATAGAGTCAGGACTTATATATAGTGTATCATTGGCAGTTATCCTTATATATATATGTTGATACTTTACCTTTAACGTTCACACGGGTTGCCTAATGTGCATATTCTTGTCCAAATAATGTATCCCATATGTCAAAATTAATAAATAGTTTGTGTTTAAAGAGTGAAAATAAACCATAAATGTGTTTTTTTAAAATTAGAATCAAATTTAATCTTATAATCATCCAACAAAGGGAGGTATTTTTTAAATTGATGTTTTTATTTTGGTTTAAATATAGAAACATCACAACATACTTGTATATTAAAAAAATGTAGACATTCTGACATGTGTTAATGGTTTGGTTAATAACATGGTAAATGATTTTGCCCAAAATAGTTTTAAAAAATAACAAGCAATTTTTAGTGTTTTTTTTTTACAAGTTTTGTTACCATGGCAACCATATTTTTTATGCGAATCTACCCAAAATGCGATGAGCACAACTACACCATGCGACAAACATTCTTGTCAAGTTTTACATTTATAGTGCCAGCTGTTCTTGAGTTATCACGAAGACAAGCGATATTTAGTGATATGTTTACAAGTTTTGTTACCATGGCAACCACATTTCTTATGCGAATCTACCTAAAAGAGGAGGAGCACAACTACATTATGACACAAACATTCCTGCTGAGTTTCAGGTTTGTAGTGCCAGTTGTTTTTGAGTTATCATGAAGACAAGCGTTGTTTAGTGATTTTTTACAAGTTTTGTTACCGTGGCAACCACATTTCTTATATAAATCTACCCAAAATAAGTTGTGCTCAACTACACTATAACACAAACATTCCTGATGAGTTTCAAGTTTGTAGTTTAAGCTGTTATCGCGAATTCAGGCGAGCGATGTTTAGTGCTATGGCAACCACATTTCTTATGCGAATCTATCCAAAAGGGGAAGTGCACAACTAGACCATGACACAAACATTCTTTCTTATTGGAATCTACCGAAAGGGGAGATGCACAACTAGACCATGACACAAACATTCCTGCCAAGTTTCGAGTTTGTAGTGCCAGCCGTTCTTGAGTTATCGCGAAGACAGGAAGATTTTGGGATGGACATACCGACAGACCGACAGACCGATATGTGCAAAGCAATATGCCCCACCTCCACCCCCTCCTTTCTGGAAGGGGGGAATAATTAATATAGAATATAAACTCAGTTGCAGAAGAAAGCGGACACTGAGTTTTGTTTAGATTTAATTGTATAAAGACTTTTTAGAATTAAATTGACAAATTCCAAAAATGAATATGTCATATTCGGTACCAAAGTGTTTATCATTCCATTGTCAATATCATGTTGTCATTTGTTTTCAATAGGTCGAATCATTAAGGGACTGTCGCTTGATAAAGAGGATAGAGTGTAAAGTAACATTTTCAAAGTTTCCAGTCTCTTTTGCGACTGAGTATATAATTTCAAGCTATAGATATCTTCTTGATAGTGCTGTGTGGTCGCTGTAAACATTCGCCCCCACTACAACCCAAGTGTTTTGTTTTACTGGTTCTTTTGGAACATCAATTGTAATCTATCTGGCATGAAAGTAGAATATCACTTAAACCACTGCTAGGGACGTGAGAGGTGCTGTACCTTAGGACAGACTCAAAGAACACGAGTCACAAACACCCTTTTATGTTTGTGATGTCATATCTTGGCCTTTATCCATATTTGTAGTTGTTGTTTGTTTCTATTCGTGCTCTTGGTTGACTGTGGTCCTTGGATGCTACATTTCCTGTTCGACAGTTATATCTACTGCTACTGTTCTCCCATGTTCATGTTTATTGCTTTCAAAGGATCCCTTTTGAGTATATATTGACATTGTTAGGAGTTGTGTAGCAGATGTAAAAAGTCGCTAGACTGCTAATGGGGAGATTTATTACTTACTGATCCTGTAGGAAAATCAAGCAAAATCATTGTGACTTTAAAGTTTAATACCGCTTAACAAGTTTAAAGGAGATATAAAATTCGAACAGGAAAAATAGCATTCAACAACGACAGTCAACCACAAACATACACAGAAACAAAGAACAACTTTAAAGATGAATAATAAACCGGTGCTAGGTGGGGCGTGAGAGGGGTTGCACCTCTCCTGAATAGACTCAGTAAAGGCGACTTGCTACTCTTCGCTCTTGTTTGTACTTGTTGCTTCCAATGGATCCCCTTTTCAGTTTTGTTTATAATGAAACAAAATGAGAAGTTGAGATGAGAATCTGGTTGATTTAAGACACATTCTGGCTTGTTTCCTTGTTTTATGTTTATCGTATTTGACATTATATTCGTACGTGTCGCATACAATTATTATTTAAATGAACAATCAGTCAGCATATATTCATAGTAAATTAAATTTAAATTGTTCGCTGTGCGTACATGTGTGCATATTTAGTTATTTCAAAGAAGCCAGTCAATTAAAATGTAGCTTTGAAGAATACAGCACGTTTCAGCTACGCAAGTATATATTTGCAATATCACCATATAATATACAGTAACTTTCATTTCAGGCTGACAGACTAAAATGCGTATTTGTTTGCAATGACGCATATGTGAGTAAACATCTATTTTCGACTTCTAAAATACTGGTTTAATCATTTAGTCAAAATCGAGCGTAGTCTTTGGGGGCGTTATAATTAATTATTTATGATTATTGAGCAAACACAGTGTATTGTATCGTGCTTGTAGAGTCACAAGCCTGTCCTATGTTATTGTTAATGCTAGTAGAGCTATTAGGAAGAAATATAAAAAGATCGGACACTGGGAAAGTAGCATTCAAGGAGGACAGTCAACCACAAAACACAGAAACAAACACGCAAACAGACAAACAAGAAGGTAAAAGTAATAACAAGTCAGGGAAAACATATCTCATCAATTATAACAAAAGTAACAGATTATGTTAAAGTTGTATCTGTTTTACATTACAGAATGTATGGAGTGTTCTGGATATTAAAATTCGACGGACACAAGAATATAGGATCAGTTTCGGCGAGGAAATATACACGACTTCCGTACAAGAGGTATTTTAGGCATCGATAGTTATGACCCTAATACAACCATTCTGACAAGATACAACTTTAAAATCGATTGAATCAACATGTTAAGCGATATTTTATACACAAACTAATGAGTCATTTATACTACATAGCGTTTTATTGCCGTGCTTAAATACTGAATATGAAAAAGCTGTACTCTTCTGAGTTAAAAAAGCCTCTTCATGAGTGTTCTGTCTATAGGGAAGGTTTGTTTACACTATCGTAATGAGTCATTTCAGTTGCGAAGTAGTTCATTACTATTTCCAAGTATTCTCGGTATTTTAGGGAGGGAAAAGTCGAAGATTATGAGGTTGAAATGTATCAATAGTCTACACACACACTATAGCGTCAATATAGATATATTTTCATTGACATGCTTGTTTCTTAGCTAAGAAACACAACATTTAAATGAAATAAGTATTTTAGTGTCAAGATGTTACTTTTGTCATCGTAATGCATTGTGTCCTTTGCAGCTGAGTCCAACAGGAACACCCCTTCATTTAGATCAACCATTAACCCTTACACTTCCAGACTGTGTTAACGGCACAAGCTTTGCCATGAATACCGTATTCTATAAACTCATTGAGGTACGTTATACATCTGATTTGTAATTTATAACAATACCATCGATACATACCCTAACAAAGCAAACATTTGTTAGCAAGTCTATATCTTTTAATTTGTGTAAATATGTCATTCAACATATTTATTATATTCCTGAATGTAATGGACGATATTATAACATCGTCCGTTAAATTCAACAATATAATAATGCACCGATTCAAGAACTGATCGCATGTGGATGATTTTAGGACAGCTTAATTAGGGGAGTGAAGTGATGGGATCTGGAGCAAGCTCATAGTTGGAACTTTGCTGGTATAGAGTGGCAGGCAGGCTCTCTAATATTTACTCTCTCTCTAATATCTCCTCTATTTTCTCTGTCAGTTTTTTCAGAACGTCTCAGTTATGAGAGCAGTGGGTGTTTAGCAGCTGCTTCGTCCAAAATAACTCTTAGGAATATGTTTGTATAATGTCTTTGCATACAGTTGGTAAATAAGAGAATTAATGATTTCATATGTAGCTTCAATAACCACATACCACTTCAGGCTGCTGACTTCTTTACCATTGCGTTACATGTGCAAACTCGTTGCACAACTTCTTATACAAGCATGTCCACCTCACAAGAAGTGCTAGACTGGCTATGTTCTTATGTTTGTTCATGTAAATAATATTTGAGACAACTCAAGCTATCATCAAATCAAATAGTCAAATGCATTATGTCCCCTTTGACTTATTGGCTTCAAACGTCAGTGGTTCAAAGCTATTCAGAAAAAGAATGGTAACAGCTTTAGGATGTTATGTTTCTTTTATTTTACTGCTGTTTGCAAATATTAAAAGACACTAAATTTATGTTCTGTTCTGCTATATCTTATAAAAACAGTCAATAATGAAAAATGAAACTGCGCGTCTTTAAAAACTACCATTTTAACCCGAAAGCAGAATCTGCTCAATTTAAATACAGTAAAATATAATTACATAAATATAATTCTCTCTAGACTAATTTAGAAGCTATGCGCTTCAAACGTATTATCACAATCAATAACAGCGCCTTCGATTTAAATAAACAACCACCTACAATCACAGACCAAACAACGGGAAAAGTGCAAGCTCAAAATAGTTCACAATACTGGTTACATTCTGATTTCTGACTGAAGACAGCAGAGTTGCTTCCCTTAAATTGACCCAGATCAATGAATTGAATTGAATTGAATTGGGTTTTATAGTCGCACCAACAGCTACGGTCATATGGCGACTTTCCAGCTTCTACTGGTGGAGGAAGACCCCAGGGGCCCCTCCGGGCAATTTGTGTACACGGGCGGGCATCTGGGTAGAACCACCGACGTTCCGTAAGCCAACTGGATAGCTTCCTCACATAAAGATTCCTAGGCCCCTGAGGGATCGAACCTACAGCGGTGAGGGGCAAGTGATTACAAGTCAGAGACTCTAACCACTCGGCCACGGAAGCACCCCAGATCAATGAATACGACAACGTTATTTAATATATGAAAATAAGTATAAAAGTAGAACAGGAAATTCAGCTTTCACAGAACTCAGTAAACCCATAAACACGCAACACCACAAACATGAATGGCAGTATTATTAAGGAATAAAGGCATACGACGTCACAATCACAAAAAGGGTTGACAATAGGGCTACTACAAACATGAATGGCAGTATTAATAAGGAATAAAGGCATACGACGTCACAATCACAAAAAGGGTTGACAATAGGGCTACTCTTTCGCGACTTCTGAGAATATATATTGAAAATACTAAACTGAAACCTGTCAAAGCGGTACAGAAGGTAATTGGAACTACGAACCATCTGTAAAACACAAATAAAGAAGATTTCTTTGTTAAATATCTACTGAAAATCAGTAGGTTAACTATATTTACAATATAATGCCTTAAAGCCCTATTGTCAGCCCTTTTATGTGTGTGATGTCGCATATCTTGCCTCTTATTTATCCTTGTAGTTCTTGTTTTTTCGATGCGTGTTTTTGGTTAACTCTGGTGCTTGAAGGCTACATTTTCCATTGCAACATCAGGAAATGAGAAATGCGTATATCATCATTAAGGAATGAATTCTTTATATTAGCTTAGAGAGACTTAAATGAAAATTAAGTCAAAATGAAAATCCTGAAATAGATCAGATACCGGTTATGTGCTAAATGCGTCGGCGTTAAGGAGTTTTAGTTCATACTTATTTCTGAGAATCGTACTCTAATGAGCAATTATTACAATGAGATATATCTGTGATGATGTAAAAAAAGAAATCAACAAACACACATACACAACCGCAAATGAACTGAGTACACTTGAGAGCGGTTCTGTATATTGTTCTGCTAAATTTAGTCGCACTGATTTTAATAATTGAGTACCCTCCTTTAGATTTGTTTTAAAGCTTAAATTATTTGTTTCTCTGTGTGTTTGTGGTTGACTGTCGTCCTTGAATGTTGCTTCTCCTGTTCGGTTTTTATTGCCTATTTATCCCGGACTCAGAAAGCAGCTGTGGATGTTGGACTGTGTATCAACGTCAGTTTACTGTTCATTCAACAACTGTATTTTAGTAAGAACAGCAGGGATGCGGTCAAATTGGTATACGGGCATTTTATGGGTCGTCTACTACTTGAATTAGGTATCAATTTTAGGGATATTGTCTACAAATTATAATCTGCGCATGCGCGTAGAACTGGTTCTAACTGATTTTGTGGAGTCACCTTGCGGGAGGATTTTCTGGTAAAGTGGTTTATGGATATTTTGTTGGTATTTTACTATACGAATTAGATGTAAACTTCATGGATACAGTCTACAATTTTGTTCTGCACAATACGCATAGAACTCGTTTTAACTTGATGTTGAGCTTTATTAAAGAGACAAGCGGCAATCTTGTTAATTGTAAACTCGTGGCGGTTTAGTTGTTATACATATGCATTTGTTCAATAATTAATAATAATTAGTAAAATATTACAAAGGAAATTGTTTTTACATGTAAATAAGTTCTGTGCTTTTGTACAGAAATGCATCGTCTTTTGGTGCTGACTGATTTTAGAACACCACAATGAATACATTTAATTTAAATTAAGGACAAATATTTAGATTTTTCATAAAGAGATTGACGATAAGGTCGTATAAACCGTTTTCTTTTCACCTACTCTATATAATATCTTAAAATCTCGGAAATTTGTTACTAATAACCGGATGTGAAAGTAATGAATATATTGCACCAAAAAACGTACTTTAATCTATTGTTGAATAAGACTATGAAAACTCAAAATAATATTCTACCATATGCAAGCAGGTTTACAATAAAAGAAAATGTGGATTAATAAATCGAGACGCTAATTTTAACTGTGTGTCCCTGTAAAGTAGATAGTTTATATTTGTGACAATGTTACTGTAATTTGATGTGTGTGTAATATTCTTTCAAGATCAAAACAATTCTACATAAAAATATTTTCCTAACATGTACACACTGTTCGTGTTATTATATTCATTCCACCTTATCTTTTCTTATGTAACTATTCTGACCGGCTTGTGATACAGCTTGTGATACTTTGTATCACTGTTTCTTGTATCTTCTTTTTATACAGTAATTTAAACTATTTTATTTAAAATTGTTGATATAATTGGTGCATAATTACCCAGAGTAATTGCTCTTTGTCTGATACTTATTGCGCCAAATTTGATCAATTGTTATCACAATAAAATCAATTTAATTTTGCCTATGTTTTCTATTGTTTAAATAAGGCATTAGATCTTAATAAAAAACTGACGAAAACGAATCATTGTTTTTTATTGACTCTTATAACGTTATCTGTACATGTAGCACATTGTAAAATACAAACTCGAGACATTCAGTTCATTGGGTTGCAATAGTTAATAACTGTTCATAGATTACGTCTTACACTCCATCTTGTCTATCTCCTTCTTGAACACACGTGTAATCCGTAAAGACGATTGTACAGTCAAGTTACTTGTATATCGCAAGAAGACCCACCACCAGTATTTCAAATTCCCTTCCTACCACAGTTTACAACAGAACTATTAATCATTGATATACTGGGTTAGGAAGAACCAGATATAAAAGAGGAAGACAAGCGCTTACCAGAGGCACTCACCATATATGGGTACCATAAGTGGGCTTTCAACGAGGTAAACGGGAATCAGGAGAAGCAGACAGGGAACAAATAAGAACTCGCAGAAGACTAAAGGCAAAGACAATAAATCAAAAGGGCTAGTTATCATTCTCTATGTGAAAGGACTATCAGAGAGTATATAGAAAGTGTTTAAGAAACTTAAAGTAGCTACAGCCATAAAACCCTACCAGACAAGACGCATATCTTGGTTCATCCCATAGACAAACAACAATCAGAGAGCATGTATGAAGTTGTGTGCAAAATCGGATGTAAGAACTGCAATAGAGTTTATACAGGAAGGACAGAGTGCACGTTTGGAATTAGATTAGGAGTAGAAAGAAAAGATCCCAATCAGAAATCAAAAACAGTTACGTTATCACCATCCTCGCACTTTGTATCATGTAAATGATTGGGTGCAAACCAGGTAGTAGCAGGGAAAAGTGAGCAACACACCAGACAATTGCAGGAAGCCATGCGTACAGTTGACAGCCAGATGTCATTAACCAGTTTACGGGTTCATACAGACTCGTTCGTATCTACAATTATGTTTTCGCAACTAGTGTCGGAATAGCCGGAAATAACCAACGATGTCATAGATCTGAGGTTTCTGAGGAATCCAAAAGTAGTGGTCAAATCTGTCAAAGTAAAACTGATTTGTGTGTTTTGTAAGAAATAATCTATGAACAGTTAGAAGCCCGTGTAAATTAGCTTCACGAAGATAATGTCACTTTAAAATTAAAGGCTTTGTTTTGAAAGACGTTCATTTATTTAACGGATACATCTATATATAGGGTACAGGTAATCTATTTGAGTGGAGAGCGGAAACTAGTCCTGACAGTCTTAATGTAAATGGTGTAATAGATTATGAAAGAAACCACACGTTTGAGATGGAAATTCAAGCTGTAATTGAGGCAAGTAGATATTTTATTTGTTACTCTTGAAAGTGTCTGTAATGTTTGAAATTCAAGTGGTCGAACGCAGAAAGGCTTTTAGAAAAGTACATTGTGCGTCGCCCTCCGTCGTCATACTCGTCCGATAGCTATTATTATAGGTGATGATTTTTAATATTAATTAAAAACGACTTGTCCCCACATTTGAGTCAGTCGCAAGTTTGTTTTAATGTCATATTCAGCAAGCATGGCAATGAGCATTAAGCAAAACATTACAGTGTTGTTGCACGCGATTATTATCGAAATAATCGAATTTCAGAATGTGAACGCTATAACTTAAGTATAAGGTTTCGGCTTGGTTACATATAATTGTCCTTGACTTAGTAAACTGTACGAGCACCCGATTTTAGGGTAGTATGTCCAAGGTCACTGGTCAATGTCATGCACTGTTCTTGTACGTTCCAATAACTCCGAAACGCGATAGATAATGGGATTAAAGTGTCTACGTTTGTACAGAGAATATTTAACTGCTTGTTTCGATTATAGGGAAATCCTACACGAGATGGCAGACGTGTTGTTCTTTTCACGAACGAGCGTATGAGAGTGAGTGAAAAAACAAAACACGAATACCATCGAGTGAAGGATGTCCCTATATTCGATCGAAGCAATTAAATAATATCTAAATAAACATAGACACTTTAATCCCATTATCTAGCAGTTAAATAATCTATGTATTACATTTTAAATCAGTTCATGTATAATTTGAAAATCAGTCGCTTTATTGACCGTTATCGGCAGATGACGACGTCAGCAACTCTTTATTGACGTCTTAACACAACGTCACCGTTAGTTAATTTTGTGTTCGGAGTTAGTTATTAATATTGAGCGATTATGAAGATTCTTTCACTGAGAAATTCCAATAGTTCACTCACAGAAATGTTATAAACATCACGAGACAACGATGTATTGCATCAATATTCGCTGTATTATGTTTAAACATAAAGTCAGCGGTCAGGGTCATTCTTTTTTATATTTCTGGTACATAACTTTTGTACGAGTGGACTTGATGTGTTTTGGTATAAACGAAATGCATATTCTTGTTCCAACAAATACGTCGGCATTTACCTCAGTGTATATCACCACTGAAACAATGTATCGCACAACACGGATTCATACATGTTGTGTCAAGTCCACACAGTTGGTGAAGGACTATACATAGGGCGCATGTGTTTTTTATAAAGGGGAATATGAGTTGAACATTGACAGAAAGCAATGCTATGATACTGCTGTGCAAAGAATCTAGAGTCTTGGTTTAGTTGCATGCAATTGATAGACTATATACATCACTTCTTCTGTTTCACTCCGTAGTTTTGAGATACATGTTAACTGGTAATGCTTTCGCAGGTCATCTAAAGTCTCTTTATATACATTGCTAATCAAACAGTAGGCTGTGCTTTCTAAGATAAATACATGTACACAGCATGTATGAATTCGATGAGTTGATGTATTCAATATATGTATAACACAAATTATCTTTCTAGGGCATACATGGACACGCAACAGCACACATACGTGTCAACGTTATAGACATTGACGACAGCAACCCAGAGTTTAGCATCGCCGGAATAGATACATATCATCTTTCGATACAAGAGGAGGTATACCTAATCCAATGAGTACTAACATACGTATCTGACCTCTGCTCTAAGTATTGTAATAAAACAAAGAAATATCAAAGCTATAACCGACGGTTTTTGAAACGATTTACAATGCTTTACCTCTTAGTTTTAGTTCTTCGACAGTTTGCTACGTGTTCTCTTCTCCAAAGGAACCCTCATTTCAGTATCACCCTTTGTGGTTTTAAAATAGAATATCGCTTAAGCCGGCACTAGGGGACGTAAGAGATGTTGCATATGCTATTACCTCTCATGAACAGACTCAATAAATCTGATAAATTTTCAGTATTTATTTATTCATTTTGTATCATTCTTGGTACACATATGTGTTAAGTAGATACATTTATGTAGGCGTACTGTTTTCATAAACTAAAACAAAATTGCTCTTACTGTTATATCATTATTTACACATTTACAAAAAACGAGTTTAAAGGGTCAATTGAAGTCAACAGTTACACTTTGCAATCAAATGTGACCATTATGTTTGAGAGGAAGTCACTCTGCAACAGTTCAAGCAGATTAATAATGATGTAAAGATCTGTATGAAAATTATCCATACATTGTATTTATAAATCGCCTTAACAAGCAAGTTTGCATATATCCTTTTCAGTGTCTATGAGGAAATTATGTCGGTTCTCTGTATTATTATAGCTCTGGGTTAACGATGGTGTAGAGATATACACCATGTTGAAATTATGTTTTAAACCCTTTCATTATTTCTTTTCAGAACAGCAGTTGTGTGAATGTCCCTCTAGCAACAAGACCGCCAATTCATGCTTACGACCCAGATTTTGGAATAAATTCAACCATTTTATATAGTATAGTTAGTAAGTATAAACAATTGAAAACGTTACTGTTGCGATCGGAAAAAGAGAATGTGTCGTGTCAAAACACGATTGTCAATTGAGGCAAGTAAACAATTACCAAGAGAAACAAAGTTCTTGTTAAATGACAGGAAAGCAATATGCGACTCTGGTTTGATAGATTGACATCACTTCTAACTGCGTCTAATATGTATTTATCACTGTAATTACTATAACATTATTGTCTATTTGAAAGAGGCAATTATCTCCGGAAGTATGTGAATCTCTGTTCTTCGGCCAGAGAAATGAAGACAAATGGTAGACATGAAATCATCATTTCAAATATCAGATTGATTCGTTTATATCATGTTCACCTGTAAGCAATACATAAACTGTAATCCGTCTAGTTTCTGGAGTATGTTAACTCAAGCTACCATATGTAATTGTTGTGCAATCATTTTAAAGACATAATGAATACACAGTTTATTTCATAAGTAAGGAACACAATTGTAATTAATTAATTGATACATGTAGACTATAAGCAAGCCTCTGATATCAATTGTATATCAACTTGACATTATATCTATGGGTGAAGGAATCTGGAAACGTATATACTTGTTTAGGGTCAGTATATAATTATGTAGTTTTGTTTATTCAAACAATTCATTGTTAATTTCTCAGTGGCTGAACATTGCCACTAATACCTAATCCACATTTTCTATTGAACATTAAGATGCAATAGTTTTGCATTAAGCCCTTGCTATTTAGCGGCTACATATGACGGTATTTCTGTAAGACCAATTACTTCAGTTTACTTATCTTTCTGAAACGCATAGTGTTTTAATATAATAAAATCTAACTCCTAACGCCTCTTATGTTATATTAATATCGTTTTTGCTTTTCATTATCTTTTAATGCATTTTTGTATGAGTAAATTTGAACCGTATTCCAACATAACTGCACACAAGTTGTGTTCGATTAATTTTATGATGAGCTATTATAAAGCTTGGTGCACGTAGAACTCGATGTTAAAACGACCGATGTTTATGCAAATTGATTGAATGTCGAAATGTTGTACTACAAGGCGTTAGAAATTCCTGTAAGTATACTCAGTACATTTAACAACACAACATTTTTGATTTTCGATCATTTTTATTCCGCTTGTCTTTTGTTCAAATCAAGATTGTATTTTATGTTAGTACACAAGTCTACTTGTCCCAAAGGCTAACATATGGTGATAAACAGTTGCACATGCTTTGCTTTAACTTTTAACATCTTGAACATCACAAGAAATTCAAGAAAATACCAAGTGTTGCGTTTTCAAATGTACCGAGTGTTTATATGATTATGCTTTTTGCTCAGGACAAAATGATTCAAGCCTGTTCAGTATCGACAAACTTAATGGCAGTGTGAGTGTTTCAAAGGAATTAGACAGGGAAGCGGAAAGCAGTTATACGCTTGTGATACAGGTAAGCAATACAAAACCGGTCTGTTTGATTAAACGCTATCTACATCTATATATCTATCTCTGCATCCTGCATCACTCTCTTTCGAGTATTATGTGCAGCTGTGCGTCGTCTTTGCATAGTTAGTAAATGTGAATGTAAATGTAAAATGAGTATGACAGTAAGAAAAAAGTCAAGACAGGCCAAATGTAAAGGGTAATAGTGTTATGTGAATTTCTTTGAAGAAAACAAATGTTTAAAAGCAGAAAAAAAACAGTGTTCCTTATTAGTCTAAGGAGAACTGTGGTTTATTTGGCATTCACCTTGCTTGAAGCGGAGTATATACATGGTTATACTGTTGTTGTTTTTTCGTTTACCTACAAATACTGTCTCTATTATTGCGCGACATGCACTATAATGAATATATAATCAAAGTATTGAAGACATAACTTACTCTATCAATTGAACGGAATAACCATTAAACTTACAACTGTTAAAGTATTTTGTTTCATTGGTTCTATTATAAAGCCAATATTATAAAACATATGGATAATATATATTTGTAAAATATAAAGAAAATACAATGTCACTATCAAAATGTGTTTGACAATTTTGAAAGCAGTAATAGGAATATGTAACAGGAAAGTAAATATGTTTTTATTCAATATATTATTTGCTCATTTGATATAGTTTGTAGTACAGTGTAGACCTACAGTGCCAACAGTTCTAATGTGTTAATTAAACTTAATGTTCACAGTGTTGTGAGTTTCGATTAACAAGAAACATGAGTGTATATAGATAGAGTCACACTACGTACACTGTAATTAACGCTTTTAACAGACTATTGGCGACTAACGTACTGACTTGTTAATTAACAGAATAACTACTCTCGCACATGTTAAATTAAATGTCTTTCAGGTTCGGTTTCGGTTTTATTCCACCTTTTGCGTAAAACATGTTACGTATGCGAATATATGAGCGGCAAATTGTAAATAAAACGTGAATATAGAAAATACCCGACAGTGTTTGCGTGGCACTAGCACGTTTTACTTCAATTTGAAATAGGATTCAAATGACACGAAAACACATATATCCGTATCTTAAGTTGTTGGTTTAATAATGAATACATCACACTCTGAAATGAAGTCTATTGTTTGCCCGTCAAAATGAATTCTCATGATCGTATAACAACAAATCAGTATCTTTTTTTAGGCAACGCAAGCGGATCGCTCGACTGCTACCAGTACCGCTGTATTAATGGTGACGGTGACAGATATAGACGATAATGAACCAGTGTTCCAACCACAAGGCTATAGTGCAGAGATAGTGGAGCATGACATTACTGGCGCTTATGTTTGTGCCGTAACAGCAGTCGATATAGACGAGGTTGTATCACTTAAAGTTATAGTGTAAATGTAGGCATTGGAATCGCATCATAAACATATCGTCACCTTAAATTCTGTACTATTGATTTTATGAATATTGAGTTCTGCTCAACCCGGGGCTAGAGGGCATGACCGGTAGCAAGTATATTTCACTACCGTTCATGAACAGTCTCAGTCAACCGAGAATTTTTTCGTATTTATCGTGATCGGCCGTTAGAAGTTAAAGATAGCTATGTGTTCATATATTCGTAGCACATATTGCCACTAAGGTGACGATATATAAGAACTAATCAGAAAGAGAAAACAGAGTTCAATATCGCACTTTGTTAATCTTTGGCTAGGATAGCGACCCATAATCAATAGTAATTCACGTTGTTGTATCCTACCGAAATAAGGGAACAAACGTAGACGTATGACGTCTCATTGACTGAAGTCTGATTTAAGCTAGTTTTTATTGAAATAACCGTAGACAGCTTCGGCATTCACTATTTATTTTAAATCCAGTGTTTTTTAACATTGTTTGGACTGGGGTGGTATAATGTTTAAATTGTTAAACGTGGAGTTATTTAACATGTTTAAGACACATACTCCATTAACGATTTATAATATTTTATATTTCAGGGAGACAATGCGATATTCAAGTATGAACTGTTCGACGACAGTTATGTGTTCATTATTGATAAAGACGGTGTCATCAGAGTAGCAAACTCTACTGCACTTGACAGAAAATATTTTCCGAATGGAATTGTTAACATAACGGTACATGTATAATCAGTTTGCAAAATTAATCTGTGTTATGAAAGACTTAAATACTTTCTCAGTAGTGTAAATACTTAGTAATATCCTTTTAGATTATCAGGGAATTGTCACGCCGGGTTTATGCTCTTTCTCGAACGACATCAGCGCATTCTAACCTCTTTATGTTAATCTTTCTATATCGTACCTGAATGTAAAGTTACTTTTCAAATAATTCAATGTAAATTTACGGCTCTTTTATGATATATCGTTAATTCAAAAACGATAACGCTGTAGGAATATACTTGTGTACATGTAATAATGCTTATTTGCCGGACTATTGTATATTTTATTATTATACCTCACATAAAATGGCCATGCTAAGTCCCTATAGACAACAATGTGTAATTGCTTACTATCTGATGCGAGGGTGATAGTACAGGGTGACAGTAAATCGCAGAGTGATAATAAAACAATATCACATGCGCTGCTTTGATGCTCGTTGGTGTGCGTACTGTTTCGGTGACGTCATCAGCTCATTATGGTTAAATTGCTATTTTTAACTCATCATAACTTCAAATTTACCGATTTCAATAAACCATCACTCATGTTATTAGTTACGTTATTTCCAGTCATAGTAACTTTTTGAAAAATATTTATTATCACCTTCGGCTTCGCCTCGGATGATAATCATATCCTCAGGATGAACTTCTGACTATCACCCTCTCATGAATGTGATATTTATATAATATCTATTACACATTTTACATGTTTCGACAAACAAAATAACTCGGTGAACTTTATATAATTAACGTAATATTTAAATGATAGCTACTGAAACAAATCAATAATATAAATCAAACTGGTATGCTTATAGGTGGGGACTGAAACGTCTCAGGGGACAGTAGGACAGCACAATGCTACTGTTACAGTCACGCTGATAGATGTAAATGACAACAGTCCACAATTTACAGACAGCATCTATAACTTCGACATAAGTCAGGTCAGGATGGATGCCACAATAGGACAGGTCAATACATTTGATTGTTTCAAAGATAATTACTTTCACTTTTAACCAATACAATGTTGACCCATTATTTACCGTTAAAAAGGTTATTATGTGTCGTGTCGTTTTTCCACATACTCTACAATGACATTCATACAAACATTGTTGAAATTATTTAACGTAAAGTTCACTCTCTCTATTATCAAGTTAGAATAACACAATTCCGATAAAGACAGGTTAGTATATTAAACATTGCCCGATATTAATCTACAATTTTGTAAAACATTTTCCTCATTCGCTTTTACAGCATACTATCACGCGTTTAAGGTTAACCATTCGTGATAGTCAATTACAAATACACTTTACAAAATGAAATGTATTAGCGGTTCAATGGCTTATAAATTAATACATATTTCGGGATTTTTTTCAGGTACATGCAACTGATACAGATATCGGACCAAATGGGAATGTAACCTATACTCTTATAATGGAAACTAATATATCATCATCGGGGGGTGTCTTTGCCGAGACAAAACATATAACGCCTTTCATGGTCGAACCCATCAGCGGCAATGTCGTTATTGGCGATATACTACTCTGCAAAACGTATATTTTGAGCGTAGAAGCATGTGATAATCCAACCACAGAGGCCAACAGGTGCGTAGTTCTGTTCGTAGTCATACAGTCATATAGCGCTTCCGATTCATTTTTTGAAAATCTCATTTTACATGAGTGCTGAAAAACCTGATCTTACACATGAGTTGGGGGACTTCAAAATGTGCATGTAAATGTTTTAGCTAGCGAAGCCAACCAACAAAATATCAGCGGTATGCAAGAAAATTAATTAATCATAGGTATCCGGTTCAAACAGGAAATGTTCAACCCTCACTAGATCTATAACTGTTTAAATCGGAACCTCGGCATAGCCTTGTTCCGTTAAAAAAACAATTATAACACGTGCTGGAATTCCCGAACTTCAGCAGATACCAATGACATATTGTTTAAATATTACGTTTTTTGTGATGATTTACAGTAACATGAAGTGAAAAGATAAACCATATCTACACTAAGCTCTACTGAAATATAGCTCCCACAGGAAGATATTCCTCAGTAGCCAAAAATATGGAACTACTTTTTTGAAACACATACATCTTTCTTAAGGAGTCTGAAAATTATGAAAAATTAAAGGAACTGATTTACCAGTGAATACCCATTCACCAGCATAACAGAGAAAGGTGAAAACATGTTTATTTAACACTGAAATTAATGAGCCATCAACTTCAGTTAAATATATAGCTCTCAAATGTATATCTCACTGGAAAGATGTACGGACAATTAGGTCATTGATCTACGTTTTTGTTTACTGACCTAGCCTCTAAATATAGGTTATATATCTTACATGGTTATTTTGAAATATTGCCTTCATGTTTAATGACCTTTCATCTCAATTGCAACGCAAATCTATTTTACATCAACTAATCAATTATTCCGAATCACGACCTCGTAGATTTTGCGTAAATAATGTGGGCAAAAGGTGGATGGAAATACCTTCATGAACAAATGTGCTACATAACGTTTGCTTACTTCTAATATCCCTGCTAAAATACTGGAACACTTTGCGAATTACTTAAACTGCAAAAATGAGAAGAATGGTCTTATAGAAACACTATTGCAACACTATACTACGGGGTGTTATGCAACTGTATGCACACAATGTTAATGTTATATTCAAATCATATTTTCCAGTAAATCACAACGTCATATTAGTTTACATGTTAGAAATTGTATGCACTAGTTTTGGTTATCCGCTTTCATCGGTATTGTCTCTCTTTAATCTATGTTGATGCTTCAGCGCAGTTTATAAACTCATTATGTTTGTGACATTTAAGAGGATTGAACTTACGGAAAATTGTCTAGAAACTGCAGTAGCTTTACCATCCTGGTTAAACGTTTGAACGATATAAATAATATGACGTTTGTACCATCAACATAAAGTTTCTCCTTAACTGAATTGCTTATCGAAACTATTTAATAAATACTGAAAGTGGGATTCCTCTGAAGTAAACCAAACACAAACAAGAGATAAAAGTAGCAGACTCGATTTTGTTGATTCTGTTCATGAGAGGTAATGTATAGTGCAACATCTCTCACGCCTCCTACACCAAACAAATACAAATAACCGAGTTTGATGCCTAAATACTTGTTTGCAATAAATATTCATCTTTATTTAGACGATGTACGACGGCGTCTTTACACATAAGAAACCACGAAAATGCAGAAATGAAACCTAAAAACACCGAGAAGACAAAGAACGTACTCCGTGTTGTAATAGCTCCTCTGGTAGCGGTTGTAGTTTTGATACTTATTGTGACAGTCTGTTACAGAAAAAATAAACGGTAACTCTTAGATTTTGTTGTCATTTGCCTATTTGATTTCGGTATAATAATTAACATAACTTGTATTTTCCCCTATGTAAGCGCTATGATAGGTAACATTATGATGATGTTTTTTATAAATACTGTTGCAGGTTACGACATTCCACGTCGAAACAAATTGTGTATTATTTCCTAACACTGTTATTATTGAGTATATCTACATCTATTTATGTTTTTTTTCTTTTTAAAAGTACAATCTGGAAATATTATTAAACACCAAGTAATATCTGAAAGTATATTTGTCATTGAAATTCTAGCATGTAGCTATTATGGTACAATTGATGATTAGATTTATGGCTTAGTAGCCATTTATCTCTTAACATGTCATTGTTTAGCTGTTTCTGTCTAATGATCATTATAAAAGTCAATATACGGTTTCCAAACACTACTGTCTCTTATATGGCAGACATGATCTGTCGTCAGACTTTTGCATTTTTAGTATTTTACTATTGGGCTTTTGTTTCAGTTCCAATCATCCATGATAGTTTATATTCAATTTCTTTCATTTTTATGGGGGAACATGGCAGTCTCAACGTGGTGTCTTGTAAGATTTAGTTACACACCTTTCGTATAAACAAACATTTGAATATTTCAAAGCAAATCGATTTTTTACTATTTCAAATTTTAAATCTTTAAAAAGTAATGAGGGGGAAAAAAAAACTATAAATAACCCTTTTCGACATCGAACTTGACATTTTTTAATTGTATTATTAGTAACATGGCTGTAAATATCGTTTGTTTGCATTTCATGATTAAACTAATAGGAACTTCTTATTATCCGTTTATAAAAATCTGAATTGCAATCGATCAATATAAACATCGGTCGTTTTAATGAAACAATCGAGTTGTACGTGCACCAAGCTTGAAAATAGCTCGTCCGAAAATAAATCGAACAAAGTTGTTGAGTGCTTATGTTGGGATACGGTTTAAAAGTACCTATATGAAATTTCATCTAAGAAAATGAAAGATAAAAAATATCTAAAATATATTATGGGGGCGTTAGGAGTTCCGGTTAGTATATATAAGTACAGACTATCTGTTACATATAAACATTACTATATATAAAAATCATCTACTTAAATTGATATTATAAAATGTGATAATATGTGTCTATTTATAATAATAAAATGTACTTTTATTTTCTAAAAAAGTAAGCAAAAAGCTTTAGCAAGCACACACAAGGACTTGCCGTTGAGAGATTACAAGAACAAAACAAATGAAGAAACGACCTTTGATGGGCAAAAAAAACAAGATGTGCTTGACAATACTGCACACCAGGTTAGACATTATATTTGTAATAGAGATTACTGTACACAGAAAAGATGTCGCGATTGTTATCATATATGAAATACGTTCCCAATCAGTTAAATGTTTATACGCCCGGCACATTATTTATAAAATGTGTTAAAAAGGCGTTATCACTTATATTACCTCTCATGACAGACGCAATAAAACCGAGTCTTCTACTTTTGTATTTGGCTTTTGCTTTCTTTTTCTCATTATTTGTTTATATAAAACAGACGGCCACAATGGTTTATTCACTTGTTGCTCTGGCTTCTGCCAAGTCATTGAGTACATTATTTGTGGCTTTCTAGGTTATTGTTTTTTGTACTTATATATACACGAGCATCTTTGTGTTTTACTTATATTGCCTATTAGTGCTGCCTTTTTGGTTAGAGATTATTTCAATGTGGGGATTTCTTTATTTACACCGTCCCGTTTTATTAGGATGAAGTAGGGTAAATGTGAGGCTTGGTGCACCCTAGAACCTGGTTTAAACTCCCAGCGGCCTTTTTTGTCACTAACCGTTCCAAGGCGGTAGCCTCATTGTCAAATATGTTCGTGTTTGTGACGTCATATGCCTTTATTGCTTATTTACTTTGCCATTCATATTTGTCTGTTTGTGTGTTTTGGGGTTTACTGTGTTCTGCGAAAGCTGCATTTCCTGTTCGACTTTTATACTTATTTGTATGTTAATTTATAATTTAAAATAAAACATAATATTAAGTAATTTAAAACAATTACTTTAAATTACCATCAATTGTATTTATTTCTATTATTCTAATTTCTTTTAACTTTGATAAATATATCGACTTTTGTTGAGTTTTTTCTTTCTTTTTTCTTCTATAAAATACTGTAATAAAAATCATAGCTTCAGTTGTTTATTTAAAATGTAAGAGTTTTTTATATTTTAACATATTTCTTATACATAGGACTGTGCTAAAAAAGTGGTTACATCGACAATTACTAGCATTAAAAGAGATGCTGATGATCAATCTCCAAGGTTGTCGTATCCTGATACCACCAGCCCGTATTCTTCATCTATGAATAACGAAAATACAGGTAGTCTCGAAGGAAGTATACAAACACCAAAGCCAGTCTATGACTTGAAAGAGGTGCGTTTTTCAACTGAAGATCTTGATTTAACTTCTTCAACCTTTAAACAACTCAATAATGATGAAAATGAAAATCTCAAAATAGACGAATCAATATTGCAAAGGCTCAGTGGTGTGAGACAAAAGAGTCAGTCATCGACAAATCAGAGGTGGTGTACAGAGAATGCAGACACTAAACGCCAAAGTATGAAAGCTGATCACTGTAACGAAATGTTTGTGCCAACGAATTGTGAGTATCACGATCAAGAAAATGCTAAGAAGTCAGCAACAATATCCCCAGACGAACTGAAGTTAGAAACTGATACGTTTTCCAACGAAACGAATTTAACTAGCGAAAGTTCAGACTTATCGGACGAGAAGAATTATTATCTTGATTCAGACAAATATATACTGCCACGAGAAAAAGATATTGATTTTACTGTTCACTCCGGGTCTCCGGACGGCATTGAACCAGTGTTCGTCTAGGTTACTAATATTTATTAAACATTAAGTTAAGGATGTTGGCTGGGCAAGTTTTGACATCTTCAAATCTAAACATTTTATTTTTTAAATCATAGTTTTATTTGACAACAGAATTGTTTAATTTTTGCCATTCTAGTAGATATGGATATAATGGATATAATGTACGATTTAAGATGGTAACATACCAAATTTGAAGCAATTTTTTTTTCTTCATATTTTCCCCGTCATTTTTGATCATTTTTTGTTGTCAACAAAATAGGGGGTATGGGTAGCTCTGAGTAGAATTTATCCTTTTGCTATAGAATAAATCAGATTTTTGTTTTTCTGTAGTGGAAAACATATATAAAAGTAGATACTGAGCTAATTTTATTTTCGATCTCCATGTCAATATTGTGTGTACAGTATTTTACATTGAAAATGTCAAAATAACTCCAAAATGGGTGTAATTTAAAGAATTTTTAATAAAAAATCATTAGAAGCCTGGTGACCTATATATTTTTTTTTTTTTTTTGAAAGAAATTTCATAGGACCTTGACATATACAAGTTTTAAAAAAAGTTGATCATTAGAACATAATCTTTTATCTTGAATTAATGTTTCGGTAAAATCAAAAGTATATGTTTGCTTTTAAAAGTAAAAAGACGAATGAGGATTACAACTGTTTTTGTATGATTTGAAAGATATGTATATATGCAATCGAAATTTAATTGTTGTTTTTCAATAAACGTAATGTTATGAAAACAATTGTGAAAATGTTCAATGACTATATTTTCCCTCTTTTTAGTGAAATTTTGAAGGTAGAAATATGTGCCTTCTTCAATGACGTCTAGTGTGGAAAAGAGTGTGGTGACCTAGCCTTTTTTTGATAATTTTGAATCTAAATTATACCAAAGAAGCTTTAAATATGAATTTAAAAAAAATCTCATCACTACGTCCTTTCCCAGCCAACCTCCTTAATATATACTGCCATTTGGCCTTAATATGACAACGTCTCAATGTTAAAGGAGAATAACGTTTTTACTATGTTAATGAGTAGTTATTATTATCAATATACAGTACAAATGCACATTGTAAATACATAATAATTATTATTAAACATGTTTTGATTATACGCTGCATAGCATTTTTAAAATGCATTACATAATATAATGTATAATGCCGAATTTCCTCTTTCGTAGAAAACCACATATTATTGAAACCAGTTGTAAACAAAGAATTATATGATGGTTATCACATATAAATAAAAAATATATTCTTCAATATTAATTCTTCGAAGAACTGTTTTAATATTAATTCTTCGAAGAACTGTTTTAATATTAATTCGAAGAAATTATATCCGACCTGTGTAGCCATTTCAGATATAGTTTGATTTACCGACATACTAATAATATATGTGTGTGAACCAAGCGTCTTCAAAACGAGTACATGGAGTGAATTCCCTCATGTTTGCAACATTTTGCGACGTAGTTCACGATACGGTTTCTATTTTCAAAACTTTAATTAAAACCGCAAGACGTTGAACTAAATTTGGAAAACAGTGAGGCATGCCGTTTACTTAATCATTGAAATAACAATGTTAATGTCGTTATTTGTCCTTTTCTCTTGTTCTAATATTCTTAATATTAACACAAATACAAATGTACAGTCATGATTTATTTCCTTAAAATTTCGAAAGACGGCAAATAAATACATACACAATATAACAGTCGACATATATTAACCGGGGACTTTTACTGTTCATGTGATTTTGAATTAGACACTTGTGTTGAGATTTGGACCCGAGTTAACCCTCCGCCAGTTTTCAAAATTAATATTAACATTCCTTAGGAATCTTTGATACGAGTGTTTTGCCTATCTCTAATATATACTAATTTGCTCTTATTTCACTTTCCATTGAATGGTATTACATTAAATTTTTTGCATGCAGTCTTTTAATAAAAATGTTTATATTTCAACCCTCCGGTTAAACACTGCGTCAATGAAAATTCCACATATTAACTCACATTTGTAAGACCTATACCATGTGTACGCCCTATGCTCCAGCCGGTCATGTCATCACTGGTAATTTTCATATTGTTGATAAACGTATTCGGCATCTGTTTTCTAAAGGTACTAATTATAGATTACCTTCAATTATCGATTTTAATGCCTGTCGTGATCAGATCGCCCAATCCATTGAGGAATTTAGTATACAATGGTGACGTAGAGAACATGCACACCCAAACTCTCTTTCTACTTGGAAAAAGTCATTTTTTAAAATTAAGATACTCGTATTAACGTATTAACGTATAATGCTAACACCTCTTTACTTCCTACGAGACCTAGGTTTTCCTTTCGTAATTTAAAATCGGGAATACAAGAATTTTATAATAAATTTGTAATTATTGTTTGACGCCTACATAACGTCAATGTTTTATCTCTGGAACTCGGTAGCACTAATTCGTATACTCCAGTTCAATCTACTGAGGATGATGTTGTTTTCACACATATCACTCAGTGAATTGCTTTCAAGGCTAGGGTAGACGAAAAGCAGAACAAACTGCCAATTATGTACTGAAATCCTAAATTGCATAAAAATCCGTATAAGGCCCACTTTATTTCAAATTCTAGTGCTTGCAACATCACATGCATCTCCAAACTTTTAACTTCTTGTCTTACTGCCGTTAAAGATCACGTTAAACAATATTCTACTAAAACTTATTAAAACTCTGGGATTAATTTATTTTGGTCTAAAAAAATTCAAGAGATGTTCTCGATAAATAATGCAATAAACGTCAAGTTTCATCTATAAGCACTTATGAGTTCTCTACACTATATACAACCTTACCACATCACTTTATCAAAGACACGCTTATTACTCTTATTCGAAAAACCTCTTGACCTGTAATAATATTAAAGCGTTTTTTACTAACGGCAGTTTAGACAATTACACTCTGTGGACTTGACAGGAAGTTTGTGAAGCACTAATAGACTTAATAAGACCGAGTCTGATAATTGTCTTCCTTGTTTATATTTGTCTTTTTGCAGTATATACACTGATCAAACTTCATAATTACTCACGTTTGTATCTTAACCAATTTCCTTAGTTTAAATAAATTTTAAAATAGTCGTGTGATAAAGAAATAGTTTTGACTGAAAGTTTGTAACATATGTTGTTGTTGTTGTTTTTTCTTGTTCTTTTATTTAAATTGTTACTCCATTTATATATATGTATATATAAAATGTGCTGATAAAACGCATATTAACATGAATCAAGGTCCGCTTAAAGATATAATCTTCCTAAGATTGGTAGGAAATAATATACAAAACATAAACGTTTAGTTTAGTTTAAATTTATTTATTTTACATCGATTGTAATGAAAGCTCTATGAACTTATTTGAATCACTCTCGATGTATTCCTGGGTAGAACCAGTACTATGCAAATGCAGATAAAGTGTCTTGCTCAGGGATACAACGCATATGGCAATGGCGGGGATCGAACCCACGACTTTCCGATCATGGGTCCAACGCTCTTCCACTAGACCACAGCGCTCCACGAATAAACGTTTGACCCATGTATTGCAGATGTTCCGTCTGTAATAAAATGAAACATGGCTAATATTAACTTATCTCCCTTTTAATTGAATATCGTCTGAAATTCAAGTAACTGTAAGTCGATTTCGAAGATTTCTGTGTCAAACGGATATGCGGTGGTAATGCTAGTATATGTAAAACATGATGTCTAAATAATTAGTTGGCATGACTTAGAACTAAATGTTGCAACATGCATGGTGCACTTATTCAAAGTACTTAACAAAATCCTAAGTACTAAGTTGTATATTACATCGACTTGAAAGCTTTAAAATGTGTTCATACACTCAGAGCAGATGATTTAAACTCGTTATTTTGCAGTTTAACAGTATCTCTAAACACACAAAACAATGAAAATAGTATTGACATACTCTTATGGGGATACTTAGGAATTTTGACTAGACTAAGTATATTAAGCCTTAAATCGGGTATTGTTGTATTGTATTGTTTCAATATTCATATAAACATGATCATTTTTGTGATTTACTTATATTGTTTATTAAAGCTGTCTAGTTAACCTGTCTAGAATTTCCTTCCTCTGTCAATTCCAATCTTGAGTTAAAAATAAATAAACAGCAAAAACCGCGGTTCATAGGAATGTTGCTATTGTTTGAATTTTTCCAAAATTATTATTCTTGAACATTGTATTCAAAACATATGTGTATGGTATGATCAGACTGGTTTCAATAAGTTTTAAACCATTTGATGGGGGGTTGATAAGTATTAATTATACCGACTATGTTTGATGAAAATTAGATGTAAGAAGCTTTCCTTTTAATTATGCCAAGATGGGCAATTTTGGAGAGTTTAAGGTTAATATCTCAGTCTTTTAACAGTATTATATAACTGGTATAAAACAGTTTCCAACATATTAGATATGTAAATACTATGTCTGGTAAATATATCGTGTTTCACAGGTCAGTTATGGTATTATGTGTAATAATGTTCCATTGTAATAGCTGAAAGACAATAACAGCTTGTTTTTTAACTAGTTAGAGTTGTTATCAAAGTTAACCTCTGAGGGCCAAGTTTGGTTATGATGGGTTGAACAATAATATATGTTTAATTAACAATATGGTGAATATACCAAAGTATGTATATTCGTTCGAGGACCATGTAATATCAGTTAGTAAGGTATTGTCTGAAATTGGTCATTTTAAGAGAGCTCATGAGCATAAAACTTTCATGAAGACCGATTTCAAATGTAGCAGCTGCTCTTTTGCTAACATATATAGCTTAAGCTGTTTGATAGTTCACGTGCCATAACTAAGCAGTCAACGTTATTCAAACTTGGCCAGTTGAATAACTTGCTTGAGATATTGGGCGAAACATAGTTCCTTCTGTGATACCACGAACCTTTAGCAAGTGTTAATAATACATTTTATCTTTATATCTAGCCCGATCAATATGTAATTCGAGATCTTATGGATAACAGTCCGGAGTATTGTTTAATCACCCTTATGAAATGTTGTCTGCATTTTAACATCATGTTTAATTTCGTCGTTTGACTGTTACTTGTGATACGCAGGCTTCACAACATCTGCTCAAAACTAAATTCCATTTTGTTTATTTCTCCCATTCTTTTCTGGTTTAGGGCAAAGTACTTAGTTAAACACTGGGATCATACGCCGCTGGCCATCTAATGGTATGAAAATACCTCATGGAAGGCTCCATGTCCACCTTCATATGCATACCATCTTCAGGATGGCTCAAATGATCGTACTGTTGCATTTTTAAATATTGAGTTCTGCTCAACCCGGGGCTAGTGGGCGTGAACGATAGTAAGCATTTTTACTAACGTTCACGAACAGTCTCAATCAAACCGAGACGTTTTTTCGCGGTGAAAAAATAAAACCCGAGACTATTTTTTTGTATTTATCGAGTCCAAATTTCTCTTTTTAGGCTCTGTTTATATATCACACTAATGTTGCCTGTGCAGTGTGACGAGGGTAAATCGACTCCTAGTGTTTGCAATCAGAACTGTTATTCTTTCCGATCTTTGGAGATCGCTGAGCTCGATATCAGTCGTACATTCTCAAACACTACAATTATTTTCTTAGTTTAATTTCGAATAGGTGGTTAAATTACTCCAGCCTTTTAAAAAAAGGTTTTGTGTATTGTTTAATTACCCTTATGATATGTTGTTTGCTTTCTAATTTAGTCTTTTGACTGTTAGTGGTGATACGCAGGCTTCATAACTTCTGCTCCCAACTAAATTCCATTGTGTTCATTTCGCTCATTGTTTTCTCGTTTAGGGCAACGCATTTTGTTAGACAATGGGACCATACGTCACTGGCCATGGACTGGTATGAATATACCTCATTGAAGGTTCCATGTCCACCTTCATATGCATGATATCTTCGGGATGGCTCAACTTTTTATACTGTTGACATTTTTAATATTGAGTTCTGCTCCACCCGGGGCTAGAGAGTGTGGACGGTAGGAAATAATGTTCACCGTTCATGTACAATCAAACCTAGACTGCAATATGTTTGTATGGATCGTGTTCGGCGATATCCAAATTTCTTATTTCACACTTTTCTTGTGGATATAGAAACAGTCAAACTCTCTAATCTGTATTAAAGTCAGATTAAAATGGTGCTATCGTGTCCACAGGAGAAGCATTACAGACGAAGATATAAAAGGATGTGGATATGTTTTAAATCATTAAAGCTAACCAATCGTTTGTGAAGAAAGACGATAGAGTTCCGAAAGAAGGACGTCATACAAATAACGATCCAATTTTCAGCTAAAACCGTTCTAAGTAGTTGTTTGATGATGAGAAATGAGTGAATTAGAGATGGGCAAATACTCCGCATATTAAATAACATTGCATGCTCCCTGTTTTATGTCTTATGATAACAATACTGGAATTGACACTAGAAGAGTGTGTCTCCATACCGGAAAAGTTTTCTATTCAGCGATTGCTATAATCTTACATCTATAATTGCTTGCCCTAATGGTACTAAATACAGGATGGTTAAGAGTATTTGACCCTCGCGGGATCTAGATGGGATATATTTTTGTTTTAGTATTAGTACGGGTAATGGTGTGTGTACACGTATCCATATGTGTAACAGAGAACCCATTTGCAGCTTGTTCGAAAAGCCATAATTCATTTCAATGAAGCAGTAACGTAATGAATAACATAATAAAGAAAATTTTAAATAAACATTAATGACGATTTACAAATCAGACAATACCAAGTTACAATAATGTATTCGTTAGTAAGAATAGGACAGTACCCTGATTTGTTTAATTCCATAGAATTCATATGAAATTCATTTAAACATAATCATAATAATACATTTTCCGTCGACATGTAATAATCTGTATTCATGAATCTCATAAGTCCACAAGTTGTCATGCTGTCGTAACGGACAAATTGCATATTCTCCTTTGCGCATGTAATTTTTTTTCTTTCAAATTAAACTGAGCGGCAGTCATAACCCAGCTGGCATTGATTAAGGAGCGATTGCTTGATTAAAATACACTGCAGCAAATAGAACGGGTCAATATGAAACCCGAAGGAAGTTTGGTAGAAGTTTTGAAAAATCTTGGTCATTCGAGCTCTCTACATGGAATACCGAAAATAGTTTCCTCCAGAGCTGTAAAAGTGCTCTGAACTATTTTGCTATTAAGTAAGTTTATATTTATCTTTCAAATATCATATGATGACCAATTTCTTTTCTGCTTCTATGGTTGTGTGAATGGTTGAGGACAACCATCTGCAAGAATAACTATATAGATATTGGTAAAAGATATTGGTAAAAATCAAAAATAAGTATTTTGATGGAAAACAATTTAATCACTGATTTCAAATTGACATGTGTGAAAATCAAACTTTTGACAAAAAAAAAGAGAACACAACATGACACAATTGTTATCAAAAGACATTGTTTTTTTCACTTTATCTGACTTCGGGGTCAAGTGAAAACAGTTACAAACATATTTCGACTGTTTCAGAACGTTGAAGTGCAGTTCGACGTCGATAACGTTAACGGTGACCCATTTTAGAGATCAAATAGTCTAATCAAATATTCTAACAGATTGTTTTTATTATGGCAATATGATTACTTTGTTAAAACCTTATGCGTCTGTATATAATGGATGCGTTTACCTCGTACTTTAGCTTATGTAAATATATTTCAAAATATACTGACTGTCAATTGGTTGACTGTCGTCCCTGAATGCTGCTTTCCCTGTCCGATATTTTTACCCTTTTTTAAACGCACCGGTAGATTATATAGGTGTTAAATTGTATTGCCAAAGTAATGTATAATAATACATAATGCATATTCACATTATTAAGCTTGCTGTAAATACCGCAATTGCATTTTACTAAGCGTTGATAGGCTAATATTGTCTAAGGGAAAAGACATGTTATATCGTATTGATAATTATATATAGAACGAATGGAAGTTCGAAGATGAATATACCATAAGGAAAATTAGAAGGGTTGACAATAGAAGTAACGCCTTGGGATAGACAGTGGAAAAAAAAGTCGCTAGGGATTGAAATTAGATTCAAGAGTGCAAATTAATTTCTGTTAAAGCATAGCATATATTCCGCATTTTAATCTCGGTCAGACGGCTTTTAAGATATATACATTTTAAAATATATTATACAAATAACACGCTTTCAAATCAAGAAATCCTATAACGATTGCATTTAGGGTTTTCACAAATAAATTTACTTATCAGCTTGCCACACAGGAGGCTAGCACATATATTAACCCTGGTTTTGGGTAATCGATGGCTTGTTCTGTGTTTCGTTACTTTTGGGACGAATAGATAGATTTGGCACATTTCCAGAGTATTCTTTCTTCTTTAAACATCTGCGAGTTTGCAGCGAACTTTTCGTCAGAAGTATACTGAAAAAAATCCGTCTTCTTCAACAACAAATACATAGACATTTGCAATATTTGCACGTAAAGAACCAATAATAGTCTGCCCTTCACTGAATGAAGATTTCTCAGCATGTGATAACTGAGTTGTTGCGCTATTTCGTCTTTTCGTATCTAAAATGTCGTCTTTTCGTTCAGTCGTCTTTTCGTTCTGTCTTTTTTTGTAATGATCTCTTTTCACACTGCATCTGTCGTCGTTTCGTTCTGTCGTCTTTTCGACGAAAGGAAAACGAAACGACGACAGAACAACATAACAACATAACGAAAATATGAAATATCCAGCTCATAGGACAGTAGACTAAAATACGTCTTAACAGAACAAAAAGACGACAATTTACCGGATACAAAAAACAACAATATAACAATATAACAATATAACCCACACGAAATATCGAAAAGACGACAATTCAAAATAACGTATTTTTATGGTTTAATTATCGTATGTTTTTGGTTTAATAGTCGTCTTTTCGTTGCGTCGTTCTGTCGTCTTTTCGTTTTGTTATCTTTTCGTGCTGTGTATCGTCTTTTTGTTCTGTAGTGCTTTCGTTTTGTCGTTCTTTTGTATTTTTGCGCCAAAAAAAGGAAAAGAAGACATAGCAAAAATTAGCCCACATGCTAAAATAATGTCATCGCTACCAATATTGGTTACAGGTTGCAGACTTTGGTTTTGGTTGGGTCACTTTTGTTTATTCATGTTTTATTAATGTAATAAATAAGGAATCTTAATGTACTTAAAATTATGTTTTCTTAACAAGAAAAGCTATAATACATGTATTATAGCATGGGGAGTACGGACATATTTGAAAGGCAGTGAAAGGATGATATTGTTAGCATGACATATGAGCAAGAATTTGATATGTATTTATTTTAAAGTTGTGATTATCCCAGAACTAAGTTTGTACAGCTCAGTAAGTGTGCCAGGTTCCCCGCCAGGACTTGAACCTGGATCTCTTTTCTCGAAAGAAAAGCATGCTTCCTTACACTACAGAGATGTTCCCAACAGCACAGAGCGTACAAAAAAATTAATCAGCCAACTTAAGCAGGTTATGCTTATAAATTAATTCCAATACTTCATTAAAAAGAAACCCTGTGAAAACAAGCAAATTCAGCGAAGTACAAGTCCACTATATGTGAAACCACCCATCGTAAAATAATGGATACTCCTCAGAAATAAGAAAGTTATAACCAACGTCAAGTTTTCGTGAAGAAAAAATCGAGTATTTAACCCATATAATGACCTTCAGTGTGACCTTGACCTTTGTATTTTAGTATTGTAATGTGTTGTCATGATGAGTATATATTGAACGTTTTCGTGACGGACTCCAGATAAGCAATTTCTGTGAGACTTAAAATTGAAGAAATCAGCAATAAAAAAAAGGGAGTGAAAACAGCATTGCAAATTAACAATTGCTAGTTTAATAAAGTCATATTTTGAAGTAAAAATCAAAAACATAACATTTACTCTTTAAAGTAATCTGAATCAGCACTGCAGATTTATTTAGGAGGTAAAATATCGTTTGACATGGAAGTTTGTCTGGAGGTCTGTAATTACAATAACAAGTCTTCACGAAAAACATTTTGAGCTACTAGCCCACAGGGCATATGACTTACAAAAATTTACTAGCCGAACACATTTCTACTGACCCGAATTTTTTAACTGTAATTTGAGTGTTATTTTTAGACAAAATTAAAACGTATATGGTCACAGAAAGTTACATGTTCTATAGAATAATATAAATAATTAAATAAAATAAAGAACTTAATTGTTTTGACACTTTATTCTCAGTCACTGGGTATAAAAATTATGCGTTAGGTTTAATAAGTGTGTTTTTTTTTGAGTCCCTAACGTCTGCATTATTTTTTTCTGCCGGGTTACGCTCTTTCGAAATAATGAAGAAAGCTCATCGTACATGGAGGTTACAAAATAGACCGGAAAAGATCTTCAGTTCATTATCAGTCGGGTTTACATTGCGATATTGATTCATACTAAATATTGCTCATTCGTCCCGAACGTCGTTCGTAAATACAGTTGAGGCCACGCGGATTACGACTAATAACACTCAATGCGGGGATTTTAACTCACCGCGGACACACTGATTTTGTCCCCGCGATCGGCGGACAGCCCACTTAACGCGGGGACAATAACTTTTGACCACTGCGACACAATCACCGAAAAACATGTGTTATTAAATGCATTAAAAGTTTGAAATATGTATTGCTTTCGAAATTTATTCATCGTATTTATCAGTTTTATTACGTTTTTTATTGATTCAAATGCCAAGACTATCTAATTCCTGGAAGACCTAAACTTTCAGTGACTTTCAAGCTAATAACATTATAGACAATCAGATGCTTACTAATTCAAAGTGTTTCAAAACAATACAGTGCAAGAATGAACAATATAAAAACTCATTCTTTCCAAAGACAATTATTGATTGGAACCATCTTGGAGACAGTTTCGTTTGCATGCCATCATTGGAGAGCTTCAAATCACCTCTCGTAAAGTGCTACAAACAGCAACAGCCTCTCATCCGATGAGTTTATGCCGTAACAGGCTCTACATTGTACAGATTCAGATCACTGCTCTAATTTCCACCGCGTTCCCCCGCGAACCTATCACAGAGAATCCCCCGCGATTGCTTTCTTTTGATACTGGATTTTGCAATCGCGGTGATTTTTACGGTCACGGAGAATCCCCGCGATATTTCGGGTGACAATCCAGTGTACGATCGCGGGGACTTGTGACTTTGATGGAAAAACGGCCGCGGGGATACTATGAAGAAGTCGTAATCCGCGTGGCAGCAACTGTAGCAAATAAAATTGAAAACCAGTCTGTTCTAAAACCGAGAGTTGTTTCCGGCGATGTATATGTATAAACAAAATAAAAATCGACTTTTAAATTAGTTTACAAGCTGTCGTTAATTTTTGTGTCTGATTTTATTTCGATTTATTTTGGCATTTTCGTCTTGTTTTTAACATGCCCGCTTGTAAAATTTACATGCCTGACATGATTTTTACTAACTGCGGGCTTCAGGCTACCGGCTAAGAATTGTTTTTAATTGTCTTACAATAGCGAATAATACACTCGTTTGTTTTCAAAACATGAATATTTACTAACTCTGTCGGCCATTTTAAAGATAATGTAGCAGTGGTCAAGCCAGACTCCAACAAGAGGTCAATGACCTTGAAGCCCTACTGATAGGTGTTTGATAGCTAGATCAGCATTTCTGTGAAGTTTCATGGAAATCCGTCAAGTAGTTTCAGAGCGGTAGTCGCTACAAGCTTTTACTAAATAACTCTATGTAAACAAAGATGGACGCAAAGTATGCATAATCCAATACACCAAAATAAACTTAGAACTACTCAAAACTGAAAACTGAAAACAATATCAAAGATGTGCTTTATAATTATTATAAATACCATCCATGCCTAACAGCACCTTTTTAAGATAACACTGAAATGCCCGTTTAACAGCTTTTTAGCAATATTTTTTCTTTAGGTCTGTTTTTTTTCCATAGAATGAATAAGGTCTGAAATGTGCAATCAGAAGTCATTTCCACTCTAAAAGTTTGCCTCCTATAACTCAATATATACATGTATAAAGCCGCTATATTATGCTTTTTTTTATTTTAACGCGACAACATAATGACGTCATGTGACATGAGTCACATGAGTCACATGACGTCACGCCACATGCTATTCTATGTTTGACGTCATCTTACTATGACACCAAAATACCATAGCAACCAGTACTTAAACGGGACATTACCGATAGCAAACTCTCAATATAATGAAACAGTGCTAAGGCAAACCCAAGAATTAAATCAATGGATAGTTTTTAAATGGCATAAAGCCCACCTCAAACTTAGAAAATCCTACTAAAAGTGCATATACCGACCGCAAGACACATGGGATCTCGAGATATCGCAAGTTAGATATCTCACGATAAGTTGCGATACATCTTGAGAAATTGTAAGATATATCTCAATATATTTTGAGATATCAATGACTCAATACACATTGAGATATCTCAAAACAACTTAAGACATCTCAAGACAGTGATCTCAAGATAAATTGAGATATACATTGAGCTTTATGGGGATTAATTGAGATATCTCAATACAAATATCTTAATATAAAATGTGATATCTCAACATGGAGTATCTCAAGATAAATTAGACATATTGAGATATCTCAAGATACGATACGGTGCATCGTGGAGTATTACAATATACATATTTTACTGAGTTGTTCATAATCTGGGTTTCGTAACAATGCGTGTTTGCCTTATCGACAAATTACATTCTAACCGAAGTAGTTCTCTTCGCAAACAAACCGAAAGGTAACAAACTTTGAAAATATGTTGAAATACAGACAAAAAATACTTCATTTGACTGTTTTAGTAAACAAAGGTTGGACCCTTAAGGGGGCACTCCACAGTTTAATGTACAGTTCTCAATAATCAAACCCATGACAAGCCCTTAGCCTGAATTCTTGAGCAAAAATAAATCACATCAGCATTGTGTCATACATTTCTTAGAAGACAATAAAATTACCCGTGTTTCCATACCAAATAAAAGTATCAAAAAGCATTTTCTGTACAACTTTAGTCCCATTTCTTTAAGATTACCCCACCCCTCAAAACATGCTTAAAAAGCAATTTTAGCAATATTTCAAACGTCAATAAATAAAAAAAATGAAGTTTCCTAAGCATATCAGTGTCATGTCTGCACTCATAATGCTCTTCCATATCAGAAAATGCTAAGTTTTACATATCTTCTCAGGCGTTTTAAAAAGTTATTCAATGCTGATCTCCCCGTGAGTGAAAATCAGCCATTTTACCTACTTTTTGGAAGTTTTTGCTAGTTGATCATTTTTCAAATTATAGCCTCCAAAAAACCCAAAGAATGCATATTCCACTACACCAAAATAAACTTATAAGTACTCGAAACTGAGAACAACATCAAACATGTGCTTCATAATTATTCTAAATACCATCCATGTACCTAAAAGATGCTTAGTTGATGTCTTTCTGATTTACACCATGGACATTCGTGCGAAATTAAGGAGTGCCCCCTCAGGACAAACATTTGTATTTACAATCAAGCGTTCAAGATGATCAAGACTAGCTCTGATAAACAATAATCAGAGTTTGTGTCCATTTAGTTAAAATTTACGGATTACGATGTCGCATGCATATTTGTCACAAATTGAATTGTTTTCTACGTTTGTATGCGCGATCAGCGTGCATTAGGTTTACAAAAAAGCACACTCTCATAGAAAATGGTGCGGATCCCGCGTCCTAAAATGGACAGTGCATGTTGATCGAATGCAATATTATTCGGGTCTTCGTTTCATATTTAGTGAAAAATACTAATTATTCGATAATAACATAGACACATTATTAATGTCTATGACTAATCGTAGGATACATACATTTCCGTTGATTTCTCTCGTCAGTAAAACAATCACAATTTAAACAGACTTGCGCTTTATACCAAAGACATTCCTTTATTTTATAAACCAATGCAGTTTTGATATGTTTGTATCAGACATGAATAATAGGTTATACTTATAGAGAAAGTGTTTACAATCAATACTCATGTGACTGACTACATCAGGGGTCTCGCAATTAGGCGAAGTCGCTTTAAACTTCGCTCTAATTTGACTGACTTCGTTTTTTATCCATGTTGGGCGAAATTTGAGTCGTCGGCAATAAGCAAAACTGCGAACTTCTGTGTGTTTTATTGACGGGTAATTATTTTGTCAGCAAGTTTCATTTCAAGGTGCTTTGAATAATGATTTAATTGATTGATTTCATTTTATATATCGGAAATGTGTCAGGTTTCTAAGACCAAGACAAAAAAAAATCCATTCACAACATCTCATTTACTGCTAAGCAGCATTACTTAAATGTATATCGAATGTCACCACACCATATTGGTTATGTCCTACTAGTGTGACCTCATTCCAAAATTGTTCGGCAATCTGATCCTAGTGATGTACTCGCGATACTGAGAATGTCATAATGCAGAACATAATGACGTCAGTAGTTCAATCGCATCCGACTGCCGAAAATGACAGATACTTAATTTGGGAATGTTGACCGGATATCCAGACAAGATCAGACAAATGATGAGTATATTTAAATGGCACTTTGGTGACTTTTGACTTCGATATCTCCGCGGGTTGACTACAGATCGTACAGGGGGGCGTTTCACGAAGCATCGTACGTAAGTTTTTTTCGTAAGTTTTTGCGTACGAAGTTCGTAAGTGATTACAAGCGTTTCACAAAAAAAATAACTTACGATTTCCCGTGAAAATATCGTAAGTTTTTACGTAAGTCTACACCAACACCTTAGGTGGTGTACGCATTTTTTTTTTCGTAAATCAAAAAAACAAAATGGCGACAATAGTTCATTTTCAATCAGTATGGCAGATAATTCTCATCGATGAAAACCGGGAACTGACACCGACACAGCTTTTTAGCTTCATTTTCTGAAAATAGGTTTCAATCCATCACATGATGACCTATTTATTTACGAAAGCACATACATGTCGGTAGATGTCAAGGTCGACGTCTCCGCTGAAGTTGCAAAAATGCCAAAATTAAATGCCAAATATTTGTTTATAATGAAATGCCAAAGGAACCCAATGGATGGATTCGATTGTACCGGTAAGTGTATGTATACATTAATGCTGTATTATACAATCAGGTAAGATTATGATGATGAATGTTCATCAATGAAAATAATGCAGGGATGCTAATTTACCCCACCCACTAAATTATTTTGAGAAATAAGTAGGCTTGTGCAACTCTACGGACTGTGACATTTATTAAAGTATATGGATTTCCAAGCTGTGTAATTGACCGTCTGTGCCATATTAGTATCGTGTATGCTGCCATTATAGATCTATTTGAATCCATATAGCCGAAATGTATCAGAGCTGTCCATACAATGCATGTGTCAAAGCTGCCCCTACACTGCATATGTCAGAGCTGTCCCTAAACTGCATGTGTCATAGCTGTCCCCGACATTGCATGTGTCAGAGCCTTCCCTACACTACATGTGTCAGAGTTGCCCCTACACTGCATGAGTCAGAGCTGTCTCTAGTCTCTACACTGCATGTGTCAGAGCTGTCCCTACACTGCATGTGTCAGAGCTGTTACAACACTGCTTGTGTCAGAGCGGTCCCTACACTGCATGTGTCAGAGCTGCCACTACACTGCATGTGTGAGAGCTGCCCCTACACTGCATGTGTCCTCTACATTACATGTCATGATGTGTCAGAGCTGTCCCTATACTGCATGTGTCAGACCTGCCCCTACACTGCATGTGTCAGAGCTGTCTCTACCCTGAATGTGTTGTCAGAGCTGCCCCTACACTGCATGTGTCAGAGCTGTCTCTACATTGCATGTCGCAGAGCTTTCAGTTACATTGTATGTGTCAGAGCTGTCCCTACACTGCATGTGTCAGAGCTGCCCCTAAACTGCATGTGACAGAGCTGTCTCTACTTTGACATTACATGTGTCAGAGCTGACTCAACATTGACATTGGATGTGTCAGAGCTGTCCCTACACTGCATGTGTAAGAGCTGTCCCTACACTGCATGTGTCAGAGCTGCCTCTACACTGCATGTGTCAGAGCTGCCCCTACGCTGCATGTGTCAGAGCTGTCTCTACATTGCATGTCGCAGAGCTTTCCCTACACTGTATGTGTCAGAGCTGTCTCTACACTGCAAGTGTCAGAGCTGCCATTACACTGCATGTGTCAGAGCTGTCTCTAAATTACATGTGTCAGAGCTTTCCTTACACAGCATGTGTCAGAGCTGTCCCTACACTGCATGTGTCAGAGCTGTCCCAACAACAATTGACTGTCCCAGCACGACTTTACATGGCAACAATGGAATATCAACATCCTGCTTCAATGGCTATTGATGAACGCAATAAGCAAGATAAAAGTTGCACTCATTGTATTTGATTTTGTATACTCATGGTTCATAATGCTAGATTGGCACCTGCTTAAGCAATGTTACCGTTAAAACTATTTATTAAGTATTGATTCACATTGTTTTGGCATGTATGTTGTTTTAAATTCCGTTGACCGTTATAAAGCCATGATATAAATAGCATTATACATTAATTAGTGTAATAAATATGCAAATGAATGCTGAATCATCACTTTCTTTTCAGTTCAGCTCGGTCTACAATCAGAATTGGCTTACCAGTAGAATTCAATGAGACATCATACATTATTAGATAAATAATAAAAAAGACAACATACTATATACACAAATTACATAACTCTGTAACCTATTTTGACAAAGTTATGCCCCTGTTTTATACTTAGTCAAATTGTGATAAATGAGTAGGTAAACTGATAATCGTAGGACTGAAATACTTCTATGAATAAATATTTAGTTCTGACAGTAGAAGATACATAATTATCTCTAATCTTTGCAATTCAAAATTTTTACATAGAATTATTTTTACAAGTGCAAGATTATATCAATGTTAGTTGCCTGAAAACGAACCGTGTTTTTTTGGGGTAAATTTCTAAAGAAAGTTTTTTACATTTATTTTTACTGTATGACTGCATCTTTTCCAGAAATATTCTTTAATAGAGCTTTTAGTTCATTTGAAGGAAAAATGCAATATTTTGCTAGAAATTAAACCAGAGGATATTATTCTAGGCACTAAGTGACATTGACAAAATTTTATTTATTTTATTGCTTAATTATCTATATAAAGTATATATTCTTGCAAACTTAAAAAATGTCTTCCAATTTATAACAAGTTAAACGGTCTAGACATATTGAACTGTTCTCAATACACATGTACTCATTAGCAAATGGTAATAAAATATATAAAAAAGAAAAGAAAAAAGATGGAATGTAATTCAGGATATCTTACATGTAATTATAGGTTTAATATTAAGCAGAACTTTAGCTGTATTGTATATATATTGTATAACCATTCGCTATATGATCAAATTCTCAATAGCAAGAGCAGAGAGGTACTGTTAAAAGTAATATCTGTATTGTACGAGGTCATACAAATAACATCTGCATACTGTATGTCGTCTAAATTATAATCATGTACACTTGATATTTGAAATAACATGTTAAAATGTTAATGTTAAAATAAACTGTTTAATTACTGGATAGGTTGAAACGAAACTTCACACCTGTATTCGGTATCAGTAAATAGCATGCCACGCAAAAGTCACATAACTCTGCAACGTATGTTGACACAGTTATGCCCCTTTTTTACTTAGGCAGAATGTAAGTGTAGTTAACTTTTATCTATTTAACTACTGCACAGATTGGAATGAAATTGCACACATGTATTTGGTAAGAATGAATAACATTCCATGCAAAAGTTGTACAACTCTGAAACCTATTTTGGCACAGTATGCCCCTTTTTTAACTTGGGTACATTTTGTTAGAAATTTTATGTGTTACCACTGGGCAGATTAGAATTAAACTTCACACGCACATATTAGTCAAATAAACCTGTTTAAGACTTTAAGTAATACTATTTAAAAGTTAGCATATATATATTTACATGATATTTTAACAGAATTAATATGCCCCTTTTTCAACGTAGTTGCCCAATAAATAGACAAGGCCTCGAAAGTGGAGCGCGCAACTTTACAGTAAAACAGTTGCACTTCTTATTTTAATCATTTTTATTTTAGGCTGATGTAAGAATCTGATCTATCGGTACATGTAGTACTGTGTGTCATTGGAGGCTATATATAGAGTGCAAGCTTCTATTAGTGAGGTAAGAGATACATTGATACCACAGGTTTAACCAAGGATTTGTCCATATTTTATGGACAAATCCTTGGTTTAACAATATTAATAATGCAAAATGCATTTAATAAACAATTACTAATATGTGCTAAAACATTTTACTTTGAACTAATCAAACACATATTATTACTGATATGTAAATATGTTGAAACACTAATGGGAGACCCAGGAGTTTTATACGTATCAAGATTGCCATGTGTCCCTTTAACAGGGTGGCCACGGACTCTGGAAAAAAAGGGAAAATGGCCACACACAAAATCGCTGCATGAACAAATCAGCGAATTAAAGAATTTAAAAAAAATGCAGAAATCAGGGAAAAGTCATGGCATTTTAATTCTGCACCACCTTAAACACAAAACCAAAATGTTGAACATGTAATTGACACTCTTCAGGCATAAAGAAATAACAGTTTAACGATAAAAAAATATAATTCTCTATGAAAATAATTTAATCTTAAATGCTTAAATGGTTTTATATGAAATAGAGAAGAAAATGTAAATGCAGAATAAATCTATATATATATGCCCATATGTGTGGTATTTGATGAAGATTGGCCATATATTCAGGGAAATCCATTGCTGGGTTCTATAATCAAAGCACTGAAAGTGCTAATGGACGGTGCCACTCAGAAAGTATTGATTCCGAAAAAAACGGGTTTGCGTACTAAGGTGATGAACATTTGTGCAAAATAGTATTGCAATCGGATGAGGCATTAACCAGAGTTATGGGGAAGGACAGACGGACAACGTCAATTATATATCCCTCCACCTAATCGGCTGGGGATAAAAAGTGGTTTTATAGAAATGTTTAAATTGTATAAGTGTCAAAAGGGAATAATTGTAAAATGAAAATGTCAAAGAAAGTTGGTCACAACATACGTATACATGAGATCTCGATTCCTTTCGAAACCAAATCAGATTCAATCATGCATGACAGAGTTACCGCCCCTTGAATGTCTGAAAAATAGCATTTCTGCAAAGACGTTTTTGGTGACGATATGGCTAAAACAAAACAAAGTTCATTGAATTAGGATAAGTATAAAGAAATAAATAAGTGTAGTCTGATGTAACGGTAGTCAGAGTTACTATGTATAGTTCTAAATTCCTTAAATATAAATACTTTTTAAACACAATATTGATAGTGGTAATAAAATGGGGGAAATGCCATTGATAGAACGTAATAATTATAACTATTCCACTGTAATATATGTATTCATTCATGAATTGTGTTTGTACTCTTCTCTGAAATATTGTGTAATGTATTCCGCCTTGTTTAGGCAATAAACATGTAAATGTTATGCCAAATAAAATATTATATAAATTGAATTGATGAAAATAAGTGTATGGTTTGATAAAGAGATGTCTGTGGTACATAGTTATATAATCTCTTCTACTTTATGAACGGCCTTTAATAGTTACCATGATGTAATGTGATAAAAGTTCAATTTAATACCATGGTAATCGAATTACTTACTCTTCAAATGTACGTACGCACGGATTCTGTTTATAATCCAATTATATCTGATATATCTATTACATGTATGCATGCTAATTGTTCTAAGGCCATCCTTAAAAATATATTTGTTTGCTGTTTCCCGACCCAGGATTTTATAAGTGGGTGGGTAGGTAGGTAGGTGATTTTTGTTTTGCCAAAGACAGTAAAAACCTTAAGAAATTAAAGAAAAATATACTAAAAATAGTATTAAAAAAATTATGTTAAAAAATTGCTATAAAAGGTTGTGGGTAGGTATGGAAACAGCAAACCAACAAAAAAAATAATTATGATCGACCCAATATATCATATAAATAAATTAATAAACATTATCGTTTGTCGTTATATACATCCTTCATAAACTGATACTATAAAGATAATCTCTATAATATTAGAATCGTTACTCACTATTAATTGCTACTTTCGGTATTCTTCGTACTACGCACCGGCTGTTTTCATTATATTTCGGAATGTACAGGACGACTTTTACTCCCAACCTCATGTAGAGGTATTATACCACTAATTATTTTCCCCATGGACACCAATGTTAAAGTGTCACATATTAATGATTTGCTGCAAATTCAACTCAAGTATGGATAATTCAGCAGTGTAATGTTCGTATAGAAAACTAATTTTCCACTTGAAAAATCACCAGAAAAGGTGGTGTCACAAGACATGTAAGAAAGTTCTTGTTTGTTTACTAAACAGGTCAAGGGTACAGCTGTTTTCATTGATTGACTGTTTTCATTGCTCACAAAATGTAAGCATAGAGTCGAAATTTCGAAAATGTTCATTAGTGATCCAGTAAAACTTATTAATACGCTTCTTATACATACAACCACAAAATCGAATAAAAATGGGCAGTTTTCCCGGTTGGTATAAACGGCGAAAAGGAATGTTTAAGCGAAAAGAAGCGAAAAGGAATTCCCGCGAGCGAAAAGGAATGTGTTTAGTATATTTTGGGCTTAATTAAGTTGTTTAGGGACATAATTATTATTTGCTCAATAAGTAAACATGATATTACTATATCAATATTCTTCATTTAGTCCAATTATGAAAATTAAGATGAAAGAGGTGTAGTTTAGTCGGAAGCAAACAGGAAATCCCGCGAGCGAAACGGAACCTATTGTTATAGTTATGTCTTAATTAAGCTTTTTAATCACATTAGTATTATATTAGTATAATGTAAAAGAAAATCCCGCAAGCGAAAAGAAACGTGTGGTTTATACCTGGGATGAATATCCGGGATGAATTCATCCAAGTTTATAGATAGATACTTTTATTTCAAATTTCCAATAGGCTATAAAGCCCGTGAGGATACAAATACAAAGTATAACATGGTAGCTACAATGTATAACATGGTACCAGTGCAGTAATTATACATGTATATATAATGTATATATATATGAAAACGGCAAGTAAATATTATATCACAATATAACTTCCATAAGTCACTATGCAATCATGTGTAATTGAGGTGTTAACAACTGTACATAGAGATTTACTACGGTGTCCTGTTAGGGCCATGTTACCATCGCATCTTACCATCGATCATCGACCTAGGTCGATGGTAAGATGCGATGGTCGATGGTAAGATGCGATGGTCGATGGTAAGATGCGATGGTAAGATGCGATGGTCGATGATAAGATGCGATGGTCGATGGTAAGATGCGATGATAAGATACGATGGTCGATGGTAAGATGCGATGGACCATCGACCATGGTAAGATGCGATGGACCATCGACCATCGCATCTTACCATCGACCATCGCATCTTACCATCGACCTAGGTTCGACTACACCTCTACACCTCGGAGGCTTACATGTAATTATTGGTGGTAAACCTAGACACTTGTTTCGGAGGCTTTCATGTAATTAATGGTGGTAAACCTAGACACTTGTTTACGTTATAAGGCATATGCGCATTAATTTGTACAGGATCAAATCCCTTCAAAAACAGCGTATTACTTAAACCTAAGTTAAAATCACTTAATGTTTACCAACGCTTACATATGTATCAATATATGTTATCAATATACGGATCTTTTGCCCATTTACAGCCTTGAAATGGTACTACATTTATCGCTCTGTAATCTGGTGCTCTTTGGTTCTAGTAGAAATTCTTTGTGCGCCAGAATTCCCACTAATTAGGACGGTTGCCTGAGGGCATCGTCCAAAAATCAGGGAAATATCAGGGAATTTTATATTGAGATTTCTGTGGCCACTCTGCTTTTAAGAAAGGCAAATTCACTATTATACTTTTAAAATGTAATAGATATATATTTTAATCATTTTTATAATTTGAGTTGGACAATTAAAATCATGAAATAAAAACAAAAAATCCTATATGATCTTTTGTTTATTGTATTATTTCTATGTTGGTGGACACACAGGTTTCACCTTGTCCGTCGTCAGTCGTCTATCGGTAGTCACACTTTTTTGCGTCTGGACAATAACTTCAGCTCAATAATAATAATAACTTCAATGTTCAAAGCTTGCCGTTTTAGTGCCTCAAATGACGTTTTCGTAGAGCAGTCTACTAAAGTGTAGAATGCGGCAATATTTCCGGGATCTTCACGTCCGGGATATTTTACGGAGCATAATGAAACTGAATGAAACGCAAGTATTGGAATGGAATAAGTGCAAATCTGTATTTTAATGGAATAATACCTTTTTATTGAATAATACCCATTTATAATGCGGTGTTCTCGTAAATACCGCCGTGTTATACATTAGTCGATGGGTATATTCGCTGCCTATATGGTTTTCATAATTGCACATGTAATGGTAAGGTTGCAATGAACAATTTCTTTGAGTTTTTCACTTTGATAACGCAATCTTATAATTGCACATCGTAGCAGTGAGACGTCTGCTGTAATGCACACGCTAACACACACGCATCCTTTACATGTCAACACCTGTTCTGTGATGATGTGTACTTCTAGCTAGTCGTGGTCCAAAGTTGAATTGTAATCAGTATGTAAGGCAAATCAGGGTATTTGAACAGAGAGAAGCGACAAGGTATTTGAACAGAGAGCAGCGAGGTCGCCCACATTGATTCAAAATGTTTGGTAGGAACAACAGATGGTAAAACTCGGGAAGAATGTGTTTGGTAAGAAAAAAAACGGTCGTGGCGTGTTTACGTCAACATTATTTGTTTTTTCAATATTGTTTTAACACCCGTGACTTGATATGTTATTATGTTAAACTTCGTGTCCAGTCTCTACCCAGATATATGCTATTTCCTCTCAGCAGCTATGTTACGCTTGCGTAAAACTTTGCTTGTATTTTATTCTTATTTCTTTCAGGGACGATTCCAGACGCACAGCAGAGGATGGTTGACACGTTTCGCATTATGACTTTAAACTGTTCAACTATATAACTTGAAATAAAACCTGCCATAACTGAAAAAAAAAGCCAATTTTGTCAATGTCTGTCGGGCCTGTTTATCGCGGCTGACGTACAGGGATCACTTTTAACTGTGTCGTATTTGTCAAAACTCGTAATTGCATTGAATTGCAAGTTGTTTAACGGTCCATTAACACAACATAGGTTATTGTAGACCTGCCTCAAAAAGAATACATAGGAATCCATCGAGGAACCTGCCTATATTCATTTGGTTCTGCGTGGAGTGTAGGTAATGGGCAAGTATTATACCCAAGAACACAACGACATACTTAGTGGCGCCGGTGAGGCTTGACGCGTGGTCCTCCGGATTTCAAGTCACCGCGCTATCCACTGGGCCACATTAATCGTAATGGAGTAGTGTAATTTGATCAGACATTATAGCGTCGGTCGGCTAGTCTACCTGATTTACGTGTTTTTTTTTAGAAAATAAGTTTTACATGAGAAACAAACTACTAGTATATTAAAATGTAACCGTGTAAATGTGTTTCGTAACTTATCAGAGAGCATAACATGTCATGAATATAGGTGTACCGGAAGGAAAACGAAAAACCATTGAGTCCTGTACAATATTTTCCAAGCTTTCTAGTTAGCCATTTTTCAAAATGAAGTTCAAACTAAAATTCACTTATATATTCTTAATCATGAGAGCCTCCTCTCTAGAAAACTGCTAAAGAATAGTAGGGGTCATTGGCATATAAGAAAATAAAATTCTGATCTTTGCTGACACCTTGAACAAACTGCATTCATTCAACACCTCTTACATGTGTTCTACTTTCACTTTCAAAACTTTCAAGTTGATAAATAAAATCATCATACAAACATGCAAATGGTTCTTAGCTCTCACAAAAAAGTCAATAAAGTCATTTCAGCCACAAAAAAAACGGGCCTTAAATACTCAAAAATGCATTTTATCACAAAAAAGGTGAGGGGGTTATATATTTGGGAACTCCTTATCGACCACGGTGATTTACTTCCTGTATGCCTATTAGTTTCTTGCATACCGGAAAAGGCTATCCACATTGTACATGGGGGATGGAAAGACTGTTCTTGCATACCGGACAAGGTAATCCGTCATTTTACCGGGGCTAGATATTTCCATCTCACCCTAGGGTCGAGATAAAAGTCACACGCACCAACATCGGGTACGCATGAAAACATGCAAAACGTTAGTAGCTGGCGGCGTAAACACACAACATGTCTCTGATATGCAATAACAAGAGTATATCATGGGTAATCGGTTCAGATAGGGAGTTTTAATCGAACCTCGGCAGAGCCACGGTTCAAATAAAAAGGGAGTTTTAATCTGCCCTCGGCAGAGCCTCGGTTCAAATAAAACACACGTATTCCTCGGGTTATTCCCTATCTTCACCGGATACCCATGAAAGAGTCTTATAATCTCTATGGGTAAAGATAAAAGTCACGCGCGCGATGTTTATTCAAAGGACCTGCATGCCTACATGTACACGTCCACATATAGAAGTATTACTACTGGAGGGGATGGGTGTCAATTCAAATAGATCTGCCATGCGTGTTTGCGTGAGTCTGGTTCTAAAGGATTATAGTCCCTCAGCCTTTTAACCATTAGGACACCCTAAATGTATATAGATACACTAGCGTCTGGATTGTTTGTGCACACGAACTGAACTAGGACACTTTATTCGTAGGGATTTAATTATAACGCTAGTTTGGTATTGTTTTGTGATATAAATATACTTTATTTTAACGATATAATAACAAGGGTATACTAAGTAACATATATGAAGACGGTCTTCATATATGTTACTTCAAGTATACCCTTGTTATTATATCGTTAAATCTTAGACCGCGATTGTTATTGTAACGTACAACGACGGCATACATTAATAGGATAGAAATACACATAACAAGTTGCATCAAACATTCTGAAGAAGTAAAAAGCGTTCACACACTGCTGGTTATGCATTAGACCTAGATGCATATGCTTTTGGAGTGGACGGATCTTGGCTAATACATGTTTTCATATGAGTAAACTGTTAATCTAAAACAATGTACACTCCAATTAAAGCAACACGATACCAAAACCCATTGATTTAAGAATGGTTTATTACACGTCTCTGCAAAACCTTAAATTGTGTTTGATATAATATTTTCTAAATAAGTAATCATTGACTTATTGTGTCTCTAGATACAAGTACACTATTACATTATATAAGTATTCTATTACATTACCGTAACTTTGAAGATGTTGCATTGTTTATGTGCCTGACGTGTTAAATCATGACATTAGTTAATTTCAACATCCTTGTAGATTCGCAGCTTCAGTTTTTGTGTCGTTCTACTCAGTCGTACCCATATATTTTTAGGGTGAAATAATGAGCAAGCCCAGTGTTTTGGCGTAAAGGCAGCTTTGCCATTGGCCTGCCACAATAATCATCGCGCATTAAAGAGAACATAACATACTTTTGAAGTAAAGTGTACAACATCCAATTAACGACCAAATAAAACCGTTAAAAATCGACGTAATGTGTGCATTATGACGTCAAGATACGTCTTTTTTCTTGAAGTTATTAATGTCTTATTGCAGCGTCATAGAATTATAGATTTCCAAGTACAAAGTATAGATTTGAAGTTAATAAGCTCAGTTTTGTTGGACAGATGCTCTTCAATTAACGACAGGATGTCGTCGTTGCTACGATGAAATGCTTATCTTCTGTATTAAAGAGTATCCTACGAAAAACTTACGATTTTTTTTATCGTAGGCGTACGCAAATACTTACGATGACGTTCGAGAAACGCACGTAAGAAATTCTTAACTTTTACGTAAGTGAAAAACTTACGTTAATATTGAACGTAAAAACGGCACCCAGGGCACGAAAATTCGTCCGCTCGTATTGACGAGTGATTTTCGAATCTGGACGAGTGAAATCCATGAATCGGTCATCCGAGAGGACGAGTAACATTTCAGTAGAAAACAACAATAAAGAAAATAGTTCTTACATAGTTTATTAAGCGATTAAATGCAGTAAATAGTCGCAACTCTGTTTAATCAACGATAAAATGCAATTTAAGTCAACCGGATATTGGGAAATTGACGCATTTTCGCTTTGGGACATTCTAAAATGCGGGTCCCGTTCTAATTTCACGGAGCGCAAACGTTACGGTATTTGATGTTATACAAATAACACTTTCACGGGGGAATCTTGAAGGGCACTGGTCAGCTTTTAGGTGACTGGGGCCAGGGCCTTCAGGAAGGGGAATTACAAAAAGTATGCTGTTTTCCTGTGTTGTAGTTTAACATTTTCTAATAATTATCAAAAAACAAAAATTAAGAAGGGATTTTTTCACAGGAAAAGTGGGAAATATATACCATGCCAGAGTAACATCAGACTGTAGTGAACTATAGAATATAAATATTGTCATCTATAATACTGGTCAAAGTTTCATAATTTTCAATGATTTATATAAAGAAAAAAACAACACGTTATGATGTTTCCCTTTGTTTTATTTATATATATATAATAGTGTTAAAAGATGGTATCTGACTACTTTGACTTATGAACTTTTACAGTCAGAGCAGGAAGAGTAAACATCCTATAAGGACGAGTAACATGTCAATGGCACTTGTCCTACAGGACGAGTATACAGTAAAATATATTTCGTCCCCTGTCGTAGGAAGAGTGGTATTGTCAGATAGGAAATGTATTATTGCACGCTACAGTGTACAAGGTGTATGTATTTGATACATTTGTAAACATCTACTTCACATCAGAAATTATCACTAAAATGTCCCCTTACAGTCCTCATAAATGATTATAACAACAGTTCTATAAAGGTAATTCATAATTTCGATAGAGCATCATCAAAAAAACTGACCAATCAGCGACCAGAAATAAGAGCATACCAATACATTCTGGTAGGTGATAAACTCGGTCTTTATCCTTGATGTTCAACCAGTGTATTAGGCAGAAATTCAAGAACTGGGTGTGCAAAATAAGTTGCTAACACGCGACAATTCGCGGCAAGTGGGTGTCTCTGGGGTAATTTATTTTTACAGATAAAGGTGACAAAATACATTTTAGGTCATATTTCTTCGATAAATGTATACACAACATGACAATATTGAGAAAGTAAGAATTTGGAAGTGTTGCTGAGCAACAAAAAATTATCCCACCCACTCCCTCAAACATTGGCCGCGATTTTTCGAAAACGGCCGTGAAAAAGACGGCTGCACGGTTGGCTGGCTAATACACTGTGTTCAACCAAGTTTATTGTTAACATTAAGGTATCTTCAGTGTGGTTCTTTTAAAACCCTGCATATTTCATGCACATTCATGCAAACTGATTAAATACATGTATCTTTCAAAATCAAAATCTTGAAACTTATCGTCTTTTTACTCTGCCAGATTCTTATTTTCCTATAGAACCTAACGATAAAAACGAGTAACACACATTTTATCCAATCGTGAACGCTCGGCCAATCCCGTCATTCTTCGGGATCCCGCCTCGTGTGTATCACGGCGCTTCGGTATGTTCAAAATCTTTACATTCTGTTAGCCGGAAGGCAACGGCACAGGAAATAGTGCACTGTTGCTAAGCTGTTGCTACATAAACATTATGGCCGCTTGCCACACGTGTTGATGTATGATTTGCGTTGCATGCTTGTTATTTACGATGCAGATGAATGTTTTATCACTGCTTTCACGTAAATGAACTATAGATGGAGCAATCGGCTAAATGACATTGCAAAATGTTGAGGATAACTTTGAATGCAAATTCGTTTTGGCGGGAATCTGAAACGCGTCACGCTAGTATGATGTAACCAATAAATATATATATTTAGCTCAAAAACAATTTTTTTCACTATTTAACATGGACTGCACCAAATTTAAATAAATGGGAACAATTTAAATAAATTGACACTAAATAAATGCTCTCGATTTAAAGTATATCCTTACGATTTAGATTATTATATCCTCGCGATTTAAATATATGATTTTATCCATACGATTTAACTAAATGGTTTTGATGTAATTATTCGTTTGTGATCTAAATAAGTCGACCTTCGTTATATTATAAATGTGCAACAATTTAATTAAATTCACTGTAATTAAATAACTCGACACCATTTAAACAAATTAACACCATTCAAACAAATCCTCTATGAGCATAAATAGAAATATTTTAATATAATTACATATATTCTAATGATTTAAATCGCATGGATATATTTTAATCGTGACGATATATTTTAAATCTTAAGGATATACTTTAAATCAAGAGGATTTATTTAAATTATTAAGTGTCAATTTATTTAAATCATGTCGATTTATTTAAATATGGTGCAGTCCATTATGTTAAATAGTGAAAAAACAACATGTTCATGAGCTAAATAGTTTTGTTACACACGGCACCCTATAACAAGTTGGAATAATTGTTGTCATTATTCATTTTGAACAAACTGACTAAAATAAATATGATCTTATCATTAAATGGGGTGTTGCCATGAATAATTTATACAAAATAAATACTGTAAATTAAACTTCTAATCCCTAACTTACAAAGTTGACATTTAAGCAATACAATAAAAAATCCTATCCTGATTTGTGTAGAAAGCAAATCCGCATGTACATGGAAATGTAAAGTGTTGTCTCTTACTCTCTTTCCACATTACTCCCATTTTATGGAGATGTCCAGCGCTGTCTGTCATTTCTGCATTACTCACATTTTATGGAGATGTCGAACGATGTCATTTCTGCATTACTCACATATTATGGAGATGTCGACCGCTGTCATTTCTGCATTTAACTCACATTTTATGGAGATGTCGACCGCTGTCATTTCTGCATTACTCACATTTTATGAAGCTGTCGACCACTGTCAGTTCTGCATTACTCCCATTTTCATGGATATGTCGACCGCTGTCATTTCTGCATTACTCACATGTTATGGAGATGTCGACCGCTGTCATTTCTGCATTACTAACATTTTATGAAGATGTCGACCACTGTCAGTTCTGCATTACTCCCATTTTCATGGAGATGTCGACCACTATCATTTCTGCATTACTCACATTTTATGGAAATGTCGACTGCTGTCATTTCTGCATTACTCCCATTTTCATGGAGATGTCGACCGCTGTCATTTCTGCATTACTCCCATTTTATGGAGATGTCAACCGCAGTAATTTCTGCATTACTCCCATTATCATGATGATGTCAACCGCTGTCATTTCTGCATTACTCCCATTTTCATGGAGATGTCGAGCACTGTCATTATGCATTACTCTCATTTTCATGGAGATGTCGACCGCTGTCATTTCTGCATTACTCCCATTTTATGGAGATGTCGACTGCTGTCATTATTGCATTACTCCCATTATCATGGAGATGTCGACCGCTGTCATTTCTGCATTACTCCCATTTTCATGGAGATGTCGAGCACTGTCATTATGCATTACTCTCATTTTCATGGAGATGTCGACCGCTGTCATTTCTGCATTACTCCCATTTTATGGAGATGTCGACTGCTGTCATTATTGCATTACTCCCATTATCATGGAGATGTCGACCGCTGTCATTTCTGCATTACTCTCACTTTCATGGAGATGTCGACTGCTGTCATTTCTGCATTACTCCTATTTTATGGAGATGTTGACCGCTGTCATTCCTGCATTACTCTCATTTTCACAGAGATGTCGAGCGCTGCCATTCCTGCATAAATCCCATTATTATTGAGATGTCGACCGCTGTCATTTCTGCATTACTCCCATTTTCATGGAGATGTCGAGCGCTGCCATTTCTGCATTACTCCCATTTTATGGAGATGTCGACCGCTGTCATTCCTGCATTACTCTCATTTTCATGGAGATGTCGAGCGCTGCCATTCCTGCATAAATCCCATTATTATGGAGATGTCGACCACTGTCATTTCTGCATCACTCCCATTTTCATGGAGATGTCGAGTGGTGTCATTTTTGCATTACTCCCATTTTATGGAGATGTCGAGCGCTGTCTGTCATTTCTGCATTGCTCACATTTTATGGAGATGTCGAGCGCTGTCATTTCTGCATTACTCACATATTATGGCGATGTCGACCGCTGTCATTTCTGCATTTAACTCACATTTTATGGAGATGTCGACCGCTGTCATTTCTGCATTACTCACATTTTATGAAGCTGTCGACCACTGTCATTTCTGCATTACTCCCATTTTCATGGAGATGTCGACCGCTGTCATTTCTGCATTACTCACATTTTATGAAGATGTCGACCGCTGTCATTTCTGCATTACTCACATTTTATGAAGATGTCGACCACTGTCATTTCTGCATTACTCCCATTTTCATGGAGATGTCGACCACTGTCATTTCTGCATTACTCACATTTTATGGAAATGTCGACTGCTGTCATTTCTGCATTACTCCCATTTTCATGGAGATGTCGACCGCTGTCATTTCTGCATTACTCCCATTTTATGGAGATGTCAACCGCAGTAATTTCTGCATTACTCCCATTATCATGATGATGTCAACCGCTGTCATTTCTGCATTACTCCCATTTTCATGTAGATGTCGAGCACTGTCATTATGCATTACTCTCATTTTCATGGAGATGTCGACCGCTGTCATTTCTGCATTACTCCCATTTTATGGAGATGTCGACTGCTGTCATTATTGCATTACTCCCATTATCATGGAGATGTCGACCGCTGTCATTTCTGCATTACTCTCACTTTCATGGAGATGTCGACTGCTGTCATTTCTGCATTACTCCCATTTTATGGAGATGTTGACCGCTGTCATTCCTGCATTACTCTCATTTTCACAGAGATGTCGAGCGCTGCCATTCCTGCATAAATCCCATTATTATTGAGATGTCGACCGCTGTCATTTCTGCATTACTCCCATTTTCATGGAGATGTTGAGCGCTGCCATTTCTGCATTACTCCCATTTTATGGAGATGTCGACCGCTGTCATTCCTGCATTACTCTCATTTTCATGGAGATGTCGAGCGCTGCCATTCCTGCATAAATCCCATTATTATGGAGATGTCGACCACTGTCATTTCTGCATCACTCCCATTTTCATGGAGATGTCGAGTGGTGTCATTTTTGCATTACTCCCATTTTATGGAGATGTCGCCTGCTGTCATTTCTGCATTACTCTTATTTTCATGGAGATGTCGAGCGCTGCCATTTCTGCATTACTCTCATTTCATGGAGACTTCTCTGCATTACTCTCATTTACACAGAGATGACGAGCGCATTTCTGCATCTCTCCCATTTTTATGGAGACGTCGAGCGCTGTCGTTGCGCATTACTCTCACTTTTACAGAGATGTCGACCGCTGTTATTCCTGCATTACAGTCATTTCATAGAGATGTCGAGGTCTGTCATTTCTACATTACTCTTATTTTTATGGAGATATCGAGCACTGTCATTTCTGTATTACTCCCATTTTTATGGAGATGTCGAGCGCTGTCATTTCTGCATTAGTCCAATAGGCATTTGGTGCCTGGATATCTTAAACTAGAATCAGCACCAGACCCTTAGGACAGACCCACAAACATAAATATAAACATTTACCAATGGAGGTAAGATTATGGGTCTGATGATGGTCTGGGGCGGATTCCGTAAGTTCCAGGCGACTGTTACCTAACCAGATGAAAAATGCAAAACTTGCTATTTCCGACATATACAAATAAGAATATTCACTCAAATAAACTCATTCAAATTCATTGTTTTAAATTGTTACAGTTTCATTGAAAAATAGTACACTGTTGATAACACACCATTGCCTATATAGACACATGATAATGGTTATTTATGCAAAAATACCAGAGTTTCTTGAACACATGTGTTTCTAATAGAATAATCTCTGCAGGATATTGCATCATACTGCATCAGATCAGAGGAAATTGCATACTACCTGGTAATAATTAACTGACCCAGTCAGCAAGAATATCCAGCTTTTCCCCCAATCTATCATAAATTGTGTTTCTACATGACTGTACACTTGTATTATATTATTCTGATATTAAGCTTTAATTATCTTTGTCATTTTTTTTACTTTTAAATACATGTTATTTAAAGTATTGTGCTTAAATTTCAAAGTAGATTATATATTTGTTGAATTTGAAGATAGTTCCCATATAATAAATCACTATGACTTAAACTATTAAACCGACTGGTCATCATGGTCATGTTAATGCAGAGTAATATTGATATCATTTTGCACTTGGGACACAATTTTAATTGTTCTGGTTTTAAATGTTGGAGTTATCATGATGTTTGGTATTTAAAAATGTTCTTGCAACACAATAATACATATTTTGGCTTTTTCTGAAAAAATAATTGAATTGAATTGAATGTTGTTTAACGGCTCATCAACACAGTATAGGTTATTTAGAGCCGCCCCAGAGAGAGGAGAAGGATACATAGGAATCCGGGAACCGTGCCCTACTCTTATATCAGATAGATTCCTATGCTTCTTTAACGTGCTCGGAGGATAGACCGATACACGGGACCGTCCCCATCCGATGGACAAGGCTAAGGGAAAGTGTCTTGCCCAAGAACACACAGACGAAACTTAGTGGCACCATGGAGGATTGAACCCGGGGCCTCCGGTTACAAATCCGCCGTGCTACCGACTGAAAAAATAAGGTTCCACTAAAAGTTTTATACTTGGCAAAATAACTTCTTCAAGTGGTCCTTTGACATAAAATACACATTTTACTTGAGTACATTTTACTTGAGTAATAATTAAGTAACATAGAAGAAATATCAAAAATCTGTATAAAGTTTAAGCTTTGTGGTGAAGTTTTGGCGAACGGAGATAAAGCAGATCAGAATGGAAAAGTTTGTCGTGATCTTATGGCGAATAAAGAAACGGGAAATCTGAATGGAAAAGTTTGTGGCGATGTTACAAAAAAGTAAATCGGAATGGTAAAGTTTGTCGCAATGTTGTGGCGAACAAAAAAACTGCAAGTAAGTTTGTGCTGATGTTTGGCGAACGTTCCAAATAAATAAATGTTTCTGGCGAACTTCTGGCGAATGTATAACTTTTTAGGGAGTTTGCGGCAAATTCGCCAAAGATTACCATGGTGTTTGCGGGAACATCACCGCTAGTGGCGAACAATTAAGAATTGTTCTGGCAAACAAAATTGTTTGCTGCAACTCTCTCATTTTGGGCAAAATGTACGATTTGATAAATTTCCATACATTATATACCTTAATTATAATTATAACCTCTCAGACCCACAACAGACAAACATTGCATATTTTTTTCCTTTTCTTCACATTTTCAGACGAATTTTGCCTTCTGATTGGGACAGATTCCTGCTAAATTTAGGGGAAAATAGTCAACTTTACAGTTGGGAACAGGCCTGTAAGGAAGACGCCTTTTACAGGCCTTTATTATATAACAAGGCGTCTGTATGACAGGACATGTATACAATCAAATTGCCCTTGAAATGCGTATTTAGACATTAATACAAAAAACACACGTACGAAGTCGTGCACAACTACTTAGAGAAACAAAACTTTGCGGCACATGAAATGTTTGCCTGTGTTGTAAATACATATAGACACTCCACAACATCCCTTTCACATAAGCCCCGTAATGGTGTGTGACAAGTTCTCAACACTGCCCACAACCATAATAGCCACACATTCATGAACTTGTGGACAGCCCCGTGAAACATGACCTACTTCTCCACCAAAACCATCATATGCCATATTACCTACCAAAACTTATCTACGGTACTTACCTTCGCCCAAAAATATTTTCGCCCACGATTTTGCAATGATTACAATGGCTTGAAATGTCCAATGTAACGTATAACGTCGACCTACTGTACACCAGGATCCGTCTATGTCATCAAAGCCAAATGGCGTTCGTTAACCGTAATACATAGCCTGCTGCGCATGTGCGTCGGAAATAAACCGGAACTCAACAGTGTTTTTATTATTACCAAAAATATACAGACGTTAATGGAGCTACTTATGTAATGGCCAACTATTACGTCTCGTTCATGTATCTACATCCATTACTGATTTTCCGTACTAGAAAAATCGTGTCTCTCACGGGGAAGTGACATTTCTTTATGACGAATTGTTACTCAGTCAATTCCTTTTTATCACAATGCGGTTCATGCTGATGGTTAGAGGCGAAGTGGTAAAGTCATGTGACCATTCCAAGGCGGTAGCCCTATTGTCAACCCTAGTATGTTTGTGATGTCATATCTTGCCTTTTATTCATCTTTGTAATACGTGTTTGTCACCCTGTGTGGTTTTGGTTGAGTGTTGTCCTTGAAGGCTACATTTCATGTTCGATTTTTATATACTGAAAGGAAAAAGAAACGCAGGGTGCGTATTTCCGCTATATATTGTATGTTTAATATGCCACTGCTAATCGAAAGGTACAGGGCGATATTATGCCTGTCCTTTTAGAAAGAAGGTTTAAACAGCACTGAACACACCAATGGTTATACCCCTTAAAAGTTTCATTATCGTCTGAATGCGCATTTGGCTCAAGCAGGTGAGCAAACTTAGGCTTTAAATGTTGCAATCACTTAACATTAAAAACAGTACTGAACGGGCTCAATTTTTCAAAGAGGAACTTCAGCATTTATGAATTTCTTGTTACAACGTGAACTGTGATTAAAACGTCTACAACATCACAGTTGTGTCCTTTCTCTAACTAACTGCACTTTTTTTTTTACAAAACATCTTGGGATTTCCTTGGAATATATATGGAATTAAGTGTGCAGTATATGCAATATATAGCGGAAATACGCACCCTGCGTTTCTTTTTCCTTTCAGTATAGATATTTGTTATTTTTGGTCAAATGAAGAGCTTGGTGGTTATTTTTTATGTTAGCAGTTAGTACTATTGAATCAAAGGTTAACAACACCTACTTAATGTTGATATCCAGAAGTTGAGTTATCTCCCTTAATTACAAACACATTCAGATCTGTCTTATATTTTGCATGCAGAATAATCTTATGTCCAACTATTAATAACTAATAAAAGGAGATCCATTGGAAGCAACGAAAACACACACAGGATAAATGTGGCAGACTCGATTGTATTGAGTCTGCTCATGAGTATAAGGTACCATGCCTCTCAAGTACCACGTGGTCTTGTAACACTTTGTATAGCAGTATAAGTTGTAATTTACATCTCCTGGACTCCAGGTATTGCCATTTCAGATCATCAAGTATGTTGCATACAGTTCTGATGTTCCTCGCTGAGTTATTCATCATTCATGTACTACTAAAATTCGACTTCGTTCTTTGGATTGTCTTGTTCTTTTAAATCAACCTCATATGCTGTGTACTTTGAAGAACTAACAACTGAGCCTGTGATACGAACCTTATAAAACATATTTATGAAAAGTGTTGTTTTTTTGTTAACCAGACACATGTTAAAATAATATGAATGTATAACGAGTGCAGGTTAACATATAGTTCTCGGTAATTACAGTTTCGTCAATCAAATTCTTATATAGTTAATTTTGACATGTGGGACATCAATTGTCATCGACATCTATTAGGCATATTATCGTTAAAGAACAAGACATTTATGATGACCTTTATGACATTGACCTTGATGATACAGATCCGGGCATTGGGTTTTGCATGTCGTCTTGCAGAGATGAGTGTATGTCCAATTTATTTTAAAATTCGTCCATGCATGTGAAAGTTATGCAGCGGACACGAAAATTGTAACGGACGATAGAGTATATGACCTTTATGACCTTGACCTTGAAGATACAAACCCGGGAGTTATGTTTTGCGCGTCGTCTTGAGGAGATGGGTATTTTGCCAATTTATTTCAAAATACTTCCATGCATAGAAATGTTATGGTGCGGACACAAAATTACCTTATAATATGCATCTAAGACGTATATGACTTATATGTGACCTTTATGACCTCAAATGTGATGGTACAGATCCGGGTATTGGGTTCTGCACATCTTCTTGAAGAGATGAGTATATGTGCCGATTTATTTTAAAAACCGTCCATGCATGTGAGAGTTATGCAGCGGACACAAAACTTGAAACGGACGAATGAGTATATTATCTTGATGACCTTGACCTTGACCGTGAAGATACGGACCCGGGTGTTAGGTTCTGCACGTTGTCTCGATGAGATTGGTATTTGTGTCAAATTATTTCAAAATCCCTCCATGCATCGAAAAGTTATGGTGCGGACACGAAAACATACGTATTATTGGAACAAACTTGAATATACGAGGGTGCTTCAAAAAGTTCTGTCACTAGGCATATATCCTTTGAACTGAATATTATACTGAGATAAAGTAGTGTATTTATAGTACTACTGGGTTCGCTCTCTTAAATTCCACAACAAAAATGAAAAATTTCCGGTTATTTATACCCCTGAATTACCTCCCCCTACCACACCTTTTGTATACTGGCATATCTGAAAATGTCCTTGTTACAAAACGTTGTAACAAATATTTGAATAATTCTATGCTTTTGCATTTGCTTGTACGCCATCTGTCGTTATTTGCCCATAATCCATGAAAATTATTTTCGAGAATTCGGAAAGGTCTTGCTGCAAACCAGATATGAGTGAATGCATATCCCTTAATTTTAGCAGAAATAACACTGATTTTCTTCATTTTGTTTACGGAAATGTTATAATATCTTTTAAATGTCGTAATTATTCTCATAGTATTAATATGTTTTCATATTTGTTTACAAATCCATGTCCTTCAGTGTCTAAATTTTATATTCAACACATTATTGTATAATTTGGTACAATGTTTAGTGAAAATATTGGTCATCCAAAAACGCTGTTTCAGAAGACTGCCCTTCCATTTAATGTCCATTTATCATTAAATTAATTTTACACGTTAGCTTAAATGTTAATTTCTAAGACAATGCCTTTTCATGTACCATGCTTGAATTCTGAATCTTGTAATGCACATATATAACTGGTAATGTATGAGACATTTCAAAGGTCTTCGACAAGTACTTAAAGAGAAACAGGTATTTAAAAAAGTAACAATTAACATACCTGAAAAAAACTCAGGACGAAAATGCCTCAGTATGTATAAGTGATATGTATTAAATGTTCCATAACTTTCGTCACACAAAAGATACAGCATTTATTTTACCATCAATGGAATGGTATTGAAACTCTCGTTTATTTGGTACCAAACATCAACAATCACAACGAGCACATAATTGTTAAAACGCGTTAGTGACAGAACTTTTTGAATGACCATCGTATATACTGAAAGGAAAAAGAAACGCGACACGGGAATTTTCTCTATATATTGTATATATTGCACACTTAATTCCATATATAATCCAAGGAATTCCCAAGATGTTTTGCAAAACAAAAAGTTGCAGTTAGTTAGAGAAAGGATAAAACTGTGATGTTGTAGACGTTATAATCACAGTACATATTGTAAAAAAAAAATCATCACTGTTGAAGTCCCTCTTTGAAAATTGAACCAGTTCAATACTGTATTTAACGTAAATAGTTTGCAAAACTTTGCATCCTACGTTTGCTCGCATGCTTGGGCCATACGCGTACTCTGTCAATAATGAAACTTTGCAGGAATCCCATTTATGTGTTACGTGTTGTTTTAGTCTTTTTTCCGAAAGGAAAGATCTTACGTAGCCATGTACCATTCTATTAACAGCAGCATAGTGTACATACAATATGTAACTTCATCGATGTTGACATATTGTGTTTTACCGAAACTCATCCATCAATGGATGTTTGCAACGATCTTTTATATTTAGAAAATTTGATAAAATATATCGTAATGATAATACAGCATATTCAGGCGGATTTGGGTTGAAATTAAAGATAAAAGTCAGTATTTTCTAATATGCACCATTTATCGACCACCACATTAATATGCTTTTGAATTCTGGTACAGGTTAAGCGTCTGTATTGAAAATGCTTCGGAAACCACTGCACATATTATTATCACAGGTGACATTAATGAAGATCAATTAAATCCGCCTAATAATAAATGTCAAGATATACTTACGATAAACAATATAATCAATATAATTAAAGATCCAACTCCTGTAACTAACACGCCAAGTACATAAATCGATCCAATTATATTTCCAACCAATGAACTTCATTTGATTCTGGTATTCATGAAACAGCAGAATCAATAAGTGAACACTTATGCGTTTATTAATGTAAATGTGCCGTTTCAAAGAAGAGTCTGGAATTAGAAGCGCGCTGACTTTGAAAACCTGAATAATTTAACTAGAACAACAGACTGGACATTTTTGTATACAGGGTCTCTAGATACCGCTGCAAATTGTTTTATTGGTACACTTATTGATCTCATAAATGTATCTATTCCAACAAATCTCGAAACAATCCGTTCAAATGATAGGCCTTGGTATAATTCAGGCATTCGACTTACATCTCGTAAACGCGATAGACGAAAAATACTTGCTCTACGCACAGGTCATAGTTCTGATTGGTGTTTGTATAAACATTTCGAACTGAAGTCAATAATATAAAAAAGCATGCTAAAGAAATATTGTTCAACCCTTTTGAATTTTCACTTAGTATAAATTATCAAAATGTTAATAAAAGAAAACGCTAACAGTAACTTCATTCCATCTTTAATAAACAATGGTCGTTCGTATACTGTGTCTCACGCGGAAAAGGTGAATTTATTAAATTACTTTTTTACATGAAGCAGCCCAGTTTTCGCTTTTTGCACAATAAAAACAACTTCTTCTAATGTGATATTTGAGTTTAAGATCACTGTTTGGTTCATACAATACATACATTTACGATCAATGAATTTCTAAATCGGAATGACTATTTCATATTTGTAGCATGGTCGGTGACATTTCCTTTGATGAATGCAGAGCATTAAATCGTTTAATTTAGGGTAACTAAAGGGGCGTGGCTTTGCCGTGCTACAACTACCGGATATTGGAATTTAGTGTACGGTCACTATGAGGTCACGGTGTTACTAAGTACACCATGCTACAAAAAAGATAGAGTCTGTCTCAGCTCATTGGTTATTTAAACACCTAAATAAGCCAACTCGCTGAGACCAGACTCTATCTATTACATAGAGGATCTTAAACTCGTTCCTATTTCATATAAGATTTATGAAACGAGTTATTAATTATTTTAATTTTAACGAGCCTTTCGGCGAGTTAATATTAAAAATAATTCATAACGAGTTTCATAAATCTTATATGGAATGGGAACGAGTTTAAGATCCTTTTTAACACATAACATTGCAATCAAATTAGTAAAAATTAATTCAGATGGACATAGAACCGCCACGACGTCAGACACACTTTAGCGCCAAAACGTCATAAAATATGTGACGTCGTAACGTCGCGTCTCACATATAACGTTGCGTATAAAAGAGTTCGTGTTTTACCACTTTACAAAATAGCAGTTTTCGCCAACTTTTTAACAAACCAGCAACAATGTTTTATATAACATGCATTATTTTTATAAGCTGTCAAAAATAATAAGTTTATGACTCAGATCTGGGTGAATTTGTAATAAATAAAATACTTTAAAAATGAGATATAGGGTCCTATAGAAACCACAGCATATTTTTATTGCGCCGATAATATTTTGCCATATGTTTATTAAGTTAATAAACTTGCGTAGTGTTACAGGTTTAATTCAACCAATCAAAATCGTTCCAGGTTGTATTACACGTGAGTCATACAATAGAATATTAAATGGGTGTTCGACACTGCTGAAAAGGGACGTTATGTGATAAAGCAAAATATTATTATTCATTAACGACAACATAAGAATGACTTCATATACCATCAATATACAAAGCATGAACTAAAATTACGTGATACAATAAACTGTATTTAATATTTACAGAATTATACATTAAGCAATAGTGTTATATTCTGTATGTTCTATATCTTACATAATGTTTAAACCCAAAGGTTCTTGGCCAGAGTGAACTGCTATATATACTCAGTTGCAAAAGAAAGTGGACACTGAGTTGTGTTCAGATTTAATTGTATAAAGTTTTTTTAGAATTAAATTGACAAATTCCAAAATAAATATGCCATGTTTGATATCAAAGTTTTTATCATTTCATTGCCAATATAATGTTGTCATTTGTTGTTCAATAGGTCGACTCATTAAGGGATTGTCGCTTGATAAAAAGGATAGGATGTAAAGTAACATGTTCAAAGTGTCCAGTTTCTTTTGCAACTGAGTATAGATATATTCAGTATCATTTTGACTTATTTCTTATATTGCCATATGTTTAAATATATTATCGGCGCAATAAAAATATGCAAATTTGTTTTGAACTATTCAAATAAATATTACTAAAATCAATTATATACATATACCGCTACTCTTAATTATCGAAAAGACTATGTTTTTAACGCTTTTCGTGTGTTAATTTAAAGCCGAATGGCTTGATTTGATATTTTTGCATTATATATTGTATGCACTAAAACAGTTTTGGAAGCAATGCTCCAGCAAAGCCCAAAAGGACGGTGACGTTTGATGTTTGTCTGCAATTCTGTATTGTCGTGCCCTCAATGGTTTGTTCTCTTGTTGCTCTGGCTTCTGTTAAGTCATTGAATACCTTCTTTGTGGCTTTCTAGTCTATTGTTTTTTTTGTATTGATATATACACGGGCATTTTTGTGTTTTACTTTTATTGCCTATTAATGCTGCCTTGTTGGTTAGAAAATAGTTCATGGCGGGCATTTCTTTATTTTACACTGTCCTGTTTTATTGGGATGACAGTAGGGTAAGTATGAAGTTTGGTGCGCACTAGAACCTGGTTTAAACTCCCAGCGGCCTTTTTTGCCACTGACCGTTCCAAGGCGGTAGCCTTATTGTCAACTTAATAATAATAATAATAATAAAAGCTTTATTTAAAGAAGGTAACACATTAGAGTTATATAACATACATCATATACATCTTATTTTCAATGTGGCCTTCTGCAAAATATCATGCACGCACGCACGCACGCACACACACACACAATATGCATATATACATCGACAAACACTCCATTAGTTAATTTTCTAGAAACAATATTAAAGATCATGAAATAATACAGTATAAGCGGATTCTTACTCAAAATTCACTTATATGTTTACTTTGTTATTGTTATCTGAACAATTAATCGTTCAATGATAATACATTACTTTGCAATAAATGTGATCTATATCTATATTTAAATGAATGTAACGACGATGATGAACGAATCTGTACAGGCACACTATTCCATACTTGTGCACTTACAAATGTAAAGGATTTTTTCATATAATTTGTACGTGGCTTGGGAGTTACTAAATCACTGTTTGTAATAGATCGAAGGCTATATATGTTACTGCTGGAAAAGGTTAATAATTTGCTTATGTAATTTGGAGCGAGATTATATTTCGCTTTGTATACTAGAACAGCTATGTGATACTGATATCTATCTGAAACGGATAGCCATTGTAATTCTTTCAGTAGTGATTTGCACCCAGTTTTGTAAGATGTATGCATTATTATTCGCGCTACTCTTACTTGTAGCTTATGTATCTTATTGATGTTGTTCCCTTTAGCCCATATTTGGCAACAATAGTCAATGGTCGACAGGATGTAAGCATTGTAGTACAGTTTCTTCATATCATCCGTCAAGAAATAAACAATTTTTTTTAAAAGTGCAATTTTAGAATTTATTTTGGAACTCAGTTTTGATATCTGTACATTCCATGATAACGTATTATCAACATAAATCTTTTGAACGTTAACATTTTCTATTTGCGAATCATTAATGTTTAATTGTAATAGCACATGGTTATTATTTAGTGCTTTGTGTTTAATATGTGAAGTTATAATCATACATTTAGTTTTAGTGGGATGTAGAGCCATATTGTTTTCATCACACCACCTATTTATTGCTTTCAAATTAGCCTGAAGTCGGGTTTGTACTTTAAGGATATCATGATCAGCTTCATATAGAGTGGAATCATCCGCGTACAGATCTAACTTTCCTGTGGTAGTTGTATAAGCAATATCATTGATATATATTAAAAATAGAAGCGGCCCCAGGATCGAACCCTGGGGTACGCCTGATGTCACTATCAATTTGTTTGTAGTGTGTTTGTGATGTCTTATTTGGCCTTTTATTCATTTTTATATATAGTTGTTCTTTGTTTCTGTGTGTGTTTGTGGTTGTCTGTTGTCCTTGAATGCTATTTTTCCTGTTCGATTATTATATAGATATGCAATGGCGTGTTCGCGAGAGTATCAACAGGTAAGACTTAATAAACAAGCGATTGCAGCGTATACATTAACATCCAGAAGACACATAGTAAACGGGTAACTACAGCTAATTACATAGTCCCAGAGCGTTGCCTTGTCATCGCATAATTGAAAAGAATTAATTGTATGCTCTTCTCTGCGCATGCCCGTATTTACCTCTCAAACATGCGAGAATCATAAGCCAGTAGAGCACTAGAATATACTGTTGCAAGTATTGCTTGTCATTATGCAAAACCAGGAAAAGTTCGTTGATGTTTTAACAAATCTTGGCCACTCTAGTTCTCTGCACGACATACCGAAGATAGTTTCGTCAAGACAGATTGCGGTAAAAGTGCTCTGGAGTATTTTACTATTGAGTAAGTTTAACTTATATATCATGTATATGTGTGTATATTAACAACCATATGCTTTCCAGTTAATATTTTTATGTAAATCGGTTTTTGTGGGGGACAGACATCTCATCTCACATCTTAGAGTTAATCGACCAACATACACGTGAAAATGTAACTAGAGTTATGCACCAGGCGACGTAATGTATTAACGCATGTTAGTGGCTGTGTATATAGTTGATAAATAAAAGATTTTTTAAAACGTTCTAAAACAATTGTTGAATGTGGTTCATTTTGTGTGATGTTTTGCTGTTTGTGCGGCTTTTTGATGGAGGTTATTTTTGATATAATTAAACCTACGTCTAGATGTAATGATTCTTGTAAAACAAAAAATGTAAATCACCTTATCAAAGCCTTACTTTTATTTGATGGAAAATGATTGACAAACGAATGACTTAAATGAACACATATAGACCAATAAGGTGGTACATGCGTCAGTTTTCATATTTGATCAGTATTCAATAGATATGTTCTGCACATTACAAAGCCTGGTTTGCAGTATCTCAATGAATAATAATATGAAATCCTATCGTGGAGGTGCTCACTATATAGCACGAATAGCTAGCGAACTATCTTATACATAATCTACTTAATGTTTTGTCTCAAAGTCAAAAATATTACATGTGAATGCATATATCAACTCATCCGCATATATACCCACTTAAAGCATTATATACCCGCTCGCATACATTGGGGCTGGGTGGGTTGGGGGTGAGGGCGGGGGAAGAGAGTTAAATTGGGTAAAAATATCTATTTTTCTTTCTCAATATAATGTAATGATTTTGGGAATATCAATATAATTTGCTCAAGTGTCACCATGGGACTCTGGGATAGGGGTCACATGTTCAAATACACAAATACCCTTAACAGTTTTTATTCATTTACTGTGTCATACATGTATACAGAAAGGCATAAATAGTCATATTTCTGTGAGTATCGAAGAACGATCAAAACAATTGCATGTAAAATGGATCCAGGGTTTGAAGGGAATTGACCTGTGTGAAGAAAACGTGGGTATTCGCAATGGCGCGCTGTCGAATTCGTTCTAGTTTACTTTTGAGTTCATCATTGTCATTATATATTACTTGATTGCTATGCCAACTACTTCCGGTTACATTTGATTACATATATATTTCCAGGTGCCTGTGCTTTATTTACGGTTCAATTGGTAGGTTTAAGTTTGGAGTTTTTTTCTTATCCCATCAAAACAACCGTTTCGTTGAAGTTCTCTTCTCTGCGTTTCCCAGCGGTGACATTCTGTAATATGAATCCTGTAAAACACAGCAAGGTTCCTGCCGAGGGTGAGCTTGTCGACATGCTAACCGGAGCAGCAGGAAGTGGATCGGGAGCAAATAGTGTAAGAAAAACGGCTACAACCACTGACCCCGGCGCGGTAAAAGACACAAATAATATGACAACAGCGAAAGACGGAACAGGCGACGTAAGTGTGTCAGAGAATGTGACTACAGCGACAACCAGTAAAGTAGGCGACGACTGGATAAAAGCAGCCCCAATCAATATCAGTAATGCTTCTGTTTGGGACATATTTGACGATATTGTGATGAACGGAGCTGGTGAACATGTGTTCAATTCTAGCGCAGATAATGTGAGCCTAGAGCAACTGAAATCAAATGTGAATGGTTTTGACGAGTGGCGACTACGAGTTTTAGCAGCCTTCAAGAAAATTCCACCCGCAGAAAGATTTCAAATGGGACATCAAGTAGAAGATTTGGTGCACTCTGCATCTTTTGCAGGTAATTTGTGTTCGTGTTAAAAACAAGTTACCTCTTTATACATTATTAATATATAAAGAGGCATACATGTACACATGATGTGTTTGTTGTTTAAGCTTTACGGTCTGGCCAAATTCCAGGTCAGCTTGTGAGATGATACGTTGTCCTTCGTCTTCGTCGTCCGTCCTTAAGCTTATTGTTATTCAGTTTCATTGGTATGTTGACACCCATATCACCAAATAGGAACTATCAAAATTTTAAATTATGTTAATTTGGGTTAACATTTACGAAATCGCATCGCATCATTTATCGTCATCAACATGTCTTGAATCAATCGGGAAGGACCATGTATCCGGGGCTTGGTTAGTTTCTATTAAGTATTTTGTGAAGAAATGCTATAGTGAAATATACCAGTTATAACTGTAATTGTTAAAGCAAATATAATTTTATTCAGGAATTCAGACACTCACTTTGCTCAATTCTTGCTTAAATTACAACGCACTTCATGCTTGTTGATTGACCCCTCTACAGTCAGTCACTACGCTTCACTTTTCGCTTGTGCGATGACCGGACAACCTCGTGGGACTCTGAAAACCTAAAAGGGGTGGTTGGTGCATGAACGTTCGTCCCTCTGGTTTTCTGTTCGTACCCTGTATTGGTTTTCTCTTTGGTTACAACTGCTGTGGTTGTTCAGTACAATTCTCAAGGTATTTCTTAAGGTATCCTGAGGTATTCCTAATTATGTTTCTTATATATTTTTACAATAATATATACATGAATCGTTACCTACTTTATCTGGATGAGGACTTTGTTGTTAGAAATTTCCTTTTGATGGGATTTACTTTTATTGACACTGTTTTGTCAATTTGAGCCCTGGAGACCGAACAGTAGTGAGTGCACACTTAAAATCGATTTAAGCTAACCAGTGGGCCTTATTGCCTACTGAACGTTCCAAGTCGGTAACCATGTCTTCACAACTCTGTGTGTTGTGTAGTGTCCTTTTCATTGTATAGTTAAATTGCGCTTTGTTTGTGTTATATTGCGCTGACATTGCGTTTCAGTGCTGAGATTTCTGTAGGACCATTCTTCTAATTATTGTTATCTAAGAATTATGTGTACAACTAATAATATGAATAAGGCTCTGCCTCATAGCGAGCTCAACCCAAAACCCAAAAATGAAAAAAAGTTATGGACCAGAACATTTAGACCCGACAGCGATCTTGTTTGTTCATTCCCTATTAGTGCATGATATAGAAACACATACAGTTTGATCTTTTATCTCATTATCTGAAATTACCTTATTGGAATGAACACAACAATACATCACATTGACATACTGGATCTACCCAGGAAAAGTGGGTGGTCTGCCTCCACCACAAATAATCGACCGTCATATATGGTGTCAGACCAGTCAGGAAGTACTTCCGGGTCGTCGGGTGACTAAAATCCAAAGTTTCTAGTTTGCATGTGTTTTTTCCCAATATTAGTTTTTATTTCATTGTTAAATCTAACTTGAGGTTAAAATAGTATGTCTGTTGTCATGAATAGTAAGTATTTTACTGTGTTTGTCAGGATTATTTCTTTGGAGAGTATGAGCACAGAGGTTAGGTAGAGATGTGGTTTTGACAGATGTTTATTTCAAAATACGCATAGTGTGAATGAATGGCGCGAAATGTTGAAAAAATTGAATCAGTGTTTTATTCCAGATATGGGACGGTTTGCTATCCAAATGTGTTTAATACACAGAATAAACGTGTTTTTAAACGAACGAATGTTGTGGAACTTGTGAATGATCTCCAAATAGAGCCTATATTGGATTGTGTTCAATGGGCTGATTTTCACCGGTCTGACAACTAGATGGACAAAATGCATTTCTCTTATGAATGGCCAAATCCAGTTGATTTTTCCTGTGAAAGCTTGCTGCTGAGTGAGAAAAAAAAGGTTGATGTTAAATTTTAGAATTTTACAAAAGAACATGTTTTTTTGCAATTGAAATAGAATGTGTGTGTTTTAGGATAGGATTTGGGGATCCTGGTGATTTGGAGTGGCCCTAAAGCACTTTAAATATCTCTCAAGTGTCTTTAAGTAGATTAGTGGCAAAAGGTAATAGATCTGTCACAATTCCTACAATAAATGGCAAGTTTATTATTTTAAGGTATCGTATGAGGCTAAAACCTGAAAATATATCGGTACTGACATTTTGACATGACGCCACTCTGCAGGAGTCTTACTTTGTATCGAAAGCCTGAGAACCTGTAAATTTTGTACGCGATGATGGGTTTTACAATCTGAAACTGAAATATACAGAAATTTAGCATTTATTTTAGTTTTTTGCTAAACATGGTGCAAATCTCACCCGTTTTTCTTCATTAATTCAGATGCAATGGCATACAATTGTAATTTAACACATTAATTTGGTATTTTATAAGAGATAATGGTATAATCCACTGAAATATATACTATTCTGGTTTGAGTTTCAGTTTGTGTTGCTGTTGCCCAAGACTTGAATGTATTAGTTGGCTTTAAAACTGCTACAGGCATATGGGGAGGCTTAGCCTTTGAGTCATTACTTAAATTTTGTCTCTTTTTTTCTGGCATTTTATAGCCAAACTGTATATTTTATTGGACATTGTAAATGTACTCTAAAGCAGCCTTATGGTCTATTTTGTGCCTCAAAATTGTTTGAATTTAACAGAATGTCTGTTTCTCCATGAAAAATGAAGACATTTCGTGCATGATTTTTTTTTGATATCTACACCTCACATTGTGTGTATATTTTAGTTTGGTATAAAGAAGGCAATGTTTGAAAACTTTACTTGATGGAAATATACCAAACGGTTAATTTATTTTGTCATTTTTTCTAGTTTTGTATAACGCGTCTTAAAATCCTTGATTTCTATTGACCGAATGGTTCTTTGCATGCAGGAATTGAAACGAAAATATAATAGGTCCTTGCAAAAGCATCTGATATTCTATTTGGTCAACCTTATTGGTCAGTTAGATGTATTCGATAAATATTTTTGACAAATGTCGCGACTCATTCTGACTCATGTCATACCAGTCAGGAAGTACTTCCGGGTCGTAGGGTACTAAAATCGTTCCTTGAAAAAATGCAAAGTTTCTAGTTTGCATGTGTTTTTCCCAATATTAGTTTTTATTTCATTGTTAAATCTAACCTGAGGTAAAAGTAGTATGTCTGTTGTCATGAATAGTATGTATTTTACTGTATTTGTCAGGATTATTTCTGTGGAGATTATGAGCACAGAGGTTAGGTAGAGATGTGGTTTGGACGGATGTTTATTTCAAAATACGCATAGTGTGAATGAATGGCGCGGAATGTTGAAAAACTGAATCGGTGTTTTATTCCAGATATATGACCGTTTGCTAGCCAAATGTGTTTAATACACAGAATAAAAGTGTATTTAAGCGAACACATGTTGTGGAACTTGTGACTGATCTCCAAATAGAGTCTATATTGCATTATGTTTAATTGGCTAATTTTCACCGGTCTGGCACCATATAAAGAAATATAAAAATATCGGACAGGGAAAGTAGCATTCAAGGAGACAATCAAGCACAAAACACAGAAACAAACACGCAAACAAACAAACAATAAGGCAAAAGTAATAATAAATGCAAACGACATCACAAACACAAAAGGGTTGAAAATAAGTCTACCGCCTTGGAACGGCCAGTGGCAAAGTAGGACACTGGGGGGTTTAAACCGGTTCTAGAGTGCACCAAACCTCACACTTACCCTACTGTCATCCCATTAAAACAGGACAGTGTAAATAAAGAAATCCCCGCCATGATCTAATCTAACCTTATATGTGTTAAAAATGACGTACAAAACCTTACAAGCAAACAACAGAATTTGAACTTGTAAGTAACATATATATGCCTAGGGGAAAACGTATTCCTTGTGAACTCGTACCATTTTTTTCTCGAAATATTTTGAGCGTCACACCCCACCCCATCCCCCCTACCTCCACCCCATTCAGCCGCTTTCCACAAACACCTGTCAATTCCCACCCACCCCACTCAGCCGCTTTCCACACTCCTTTTTATTTAAGTCAGTTTATAGAGGCGGGGTGTCCTGGCCTCATTGTTCCTACGGCTATGATCCTTTCTAAAAGAGGTTGCAAGTTGATTGTCAAATCATCCTTTGTAAGTTATTAATACTGAACGCTGCTTAAAGCAGAGATCAGTCATAAACAACCAAAAACAATGGAGAATCGACAATAGCATTTGCAAATTCGAATCCCACGCTAAGAATAATTGTTTGACGTGTTGGAAACTTGTGTGCTTCTTTTTTTCTTTTTTCTTTTTAAATATTTTACAAATGGACGTTTATAGTATGCATCCCGTCGCAGGACGGTGCATATCAAAACTCTTCTCGCCGTTCATAGACGTGTATTTACGTTCTCTGACTGACGATTCAGGAGGCAGGTTGTACTAGATTTTGCAGTACTAAGCAGATCAACTCGACATCTCTATTATATTTTGCTATTAAATCTTGGTCTCACAAAAAAATGCCTACATATGTTGTTGTTGGGGGAATTATACTTATTCTCCCTTTAATTTATTTAAAAAGTCTTCAATAATGGTTAACGCCTCTGTGTTCTTTTTACTTTAGACATTTTTTCATCTTTCCTTGCTACCAGTCACCTATTGGCGATCCGGTCGATTTACAACCATGAATTCTTGGACATTGGCGATAACTGTCTTTCTCTTAGTTTATGTTTGGTGCATGACCAAGTGTTATTGTATTGTGACCTTATAACGTTAACAGTCAAGAGCTTTCGAACGTTAATTAAGAAAAGGACCATTATCAAGTATCACTAACTCACATAATCCATGTGAGTTGCTAGGTCCAAATGACAGCATAGGCCTCATACTGTATTCCTCATATTTAACATATCCTAGCGGGGTTGGGCAGCATGCTCCCCCTTTTTTGTATTAAAATGTATTAGGTGCATTCTGGCGTATATTTCAATGTAAAGGTAAGTAGTACTAAGTACACAAACGCATATGAAAATACCACCATCCCTTCCCCCATTTTTATTGCACTTTTAGACTTTTTAATTTTTCGATTTCTGAAAATTAGACGTAGACCCGGTCACCCGGGCCTACAGTGCCTACACAGAGCTACGCCAATGGGATCAATAAGTTGTGTATCAGCTGTGTAGGTGTGTTTCAGATATTGTAGAGGGTGGGTCAACTTAACATTTAAAGTTTTGATAGCGTGTTTGTATGTTTTGTTGTGTGTGTTTTTGTTTGTTAAGACATTTGAATTAATGAAATAGCAACTTTCATATGTTAATTGTGCTATTTGTTTTCGGAAACTGTAACATTTCAGGACACAAAAAAAACTGTTCCTTTCTCTTGTTACGGGACACATTCGATTATGATTAGCATGACAGCCTCGTGTCTTGTATCACTGATTAACACATCTGCAAGCTCAGCGAGATCTTAACGCGCATACTGCCTAGGGTATGGCACTCCCAAGTCCCTGCATACGTGTCTGGTGGCCTTACAAGTTACATCCCTTCCAAAGTCTGGCATACATTCGCATTACCTTGCCCGGAATAAGTACTGAATGAGTGTGTTTGAAAAACACGAGAAGTCACCCCACACTTTCACATTACCTTGCCCGAAATAAGTACTGAGTGAGTGTGTTTGAAAAACACAAGAAGTCACCCAACTGGGATCGAGAGGAAAATATGCTCACCAACCCCACTCGGATCAAGAGGAATATATATATAAGCTAACCACTCGGCAACACATCTCTTTCCTACGCATGCTACGCCTATACGCTTGTGTAAAAATATGAAAGAGGTGAATCGTTAAATACACCATTTGGTAAAAAAATAGATTTATCATGCAGATATATACTTTTCTGCCTAATAAAGGGGTGACCTAATAAAATTTGCTTTAAGCAAATCAATGCGGAAGTCCTCGGCGCTTATTGTAAGTACCGTTATATGACGTCATGCACGTAACGTTGCCTGACGTCATAAAACAAACAAAAAACAACAACATGGCGGCGTCCTCGATAAGCGTAACATTCTGAGAAATAGGTAATAATAGTAATTCATACAGAAAATATGAATAATCTACATGATAAATAGAATATTATGCCAGTGCCTTTGACTATCAAGTTTATTAGGCTCGGCACGAAAACGAAGAATGGCTAATAAACTTGATAGTAAAAGGCACTGACATAATATTCTCTATCTATTATTCAAGTATCTAAGATTATCGAGAAAAATATATTACGTACCCTGGTGTTGTTTTTTTGACATCACTTTGGCATTAGTTTACCTAAAGACGCGTTTATATGACGTCACGTTAACCGCTTTTGTCTGTTAACCTGTCCAAACGAAAGCGAATACAGGTGGTCAGGGTATCAGATGGAGATGGGAGTTAACTGCGTTTGGAAGGAGCTGGGAGTGACCTCCCCTTAACAAGGGAGTCTGTGTTTTGACTTTTTTACAATGGGTTTTTCCCCCATCGTATTTACTCTATTCGCGTTACCATGGAACTCGCTTGCGTTCGCGATGCAAGCTGAGCTCGCTATAAACCCCATGAATAATATTTAGATTTAACAAAACAGCATTTACCGAGTCGTTGAGATTTTGAAACCAATCAATTTTATAACTAATAAATAAACCAAAGGTAACAGGCTGCCCAATTAACTAATCTATGTGTGAACAGTTAATATGAAATTGAAACAAATTAGGAGTTTTCATTTGTATTAGTATTGGTACCAATATCTTCAGATCGTCTAGAGTCACTCTCAGGTAGGTATTCAATACACGAATTATTTTTTTGTTTGATAATTCACCACTTGTTAACATCATGGTATTTATACATTTTGTAATGTTCTTTTACTTTTGTCTAATCTAGGTTTCTTGATAGGCCCTGGTGTATTCCCCTACGCCATCACGACCAATCACGAATATGGAAACTGCTTTACTCTCGACAATGATGTACTTATGTCGACCAGCAGCGGTCCAGCTTCTGGTCTCAAACTTGTTCTCAACTTGGAGGTGCCAGAATATATAAAACAGTTTACGACAGGGTTTGGTATCCGTTTGGTCATTCATCAACCCGGAACGTACCCGCTACCCGGCCGAGAAGGAATAACACTAAATCCAGGATTTGAGACCAATATCGGTCTTAAAAGTGTCAAAATTGATAGACTGGGAGACAAGTACGGGGTTTGCGAGGATAGGAATTTGATTGCAGGTCTAGAACATATACAATATACAGTCCCCTTCTGTTACGCTGCATGTGAGTATCAGCATATTATAGCTCAGTGTGGTTGCTTCCCTTATGACGCTCCAGATTTGTTAAACTCACCGTTGAGAATATGCGGAACAGAATTGCTGAGTATTGATGCTGTTTGTCAAGAGAAAGTGCTGGCAGACATTCAAGACGAGCTGCTAGAATGTCATTGTAGTACACGATGCCACGAGAATGTCTACGAAACATTCATTTCCGGTCGAAATTGGCCCCACGATGAGTATATGAAACAAGTTTTACTGAAGAAATCATGTGACAAGAACATAACGTCCATGCAAGGAATGTGTCTGGAACTGAACAGTAGTAACAAAGTCTCGCCTGATGTCTTCGGAAATTTCCTAAGGGTCAATATATATTATCAAGATCTAAATTACGAGTATATTAAGGAAGAGCCGTTGTATACCTTTATTAGCTTTTTATCTGATATCGGTGGAGCTTTGGGCCTCTTCCTGGGAGCATCTGTTCTCACATTCGTGGAGCTGCTTCAGCTCATCCTAGAAGTAGTGCTTTATTTGCACCATAAAAGAGTTGGTAAAAAGTACGTCATCAACAACAGAGAAGTCGCTGACAAGTGAGATCACATTAATCAAACTAAGATAAGAAACGAAAAAGTGATTCGAATGGACAATATAAAAGTATAAAACGTTATCATGGAGTCTCCACGTGATTAGAGATTTCCGCAAACGTTTTATCCACTATATAATATAAATCCGACTGAAGCAAACTGCTAGACTAATAAGATTCCTCTTCCATGGAACGAATCAGTTGCTTTTTAAGAACTAGGTTTGTGGTCTTAAATAACTGCTACACTTGTAAAGACTGCGAAGTTTGTTTACTATTTTTTGCTGTTACGGGTGTACAGAAAGGGAGCAAGATATTAAATTGGTAGAATGATTTTCTCCGCTAAAAGCTGGCGACGTTCGAATAAGATTTTTCCAAATTTATACTCAAAACATAACTATATTTTACTCGACTTTTACATTTATTTTGATTATGTAACATTTAGTCAAGTGGTATATTATACCTTGTATCGTGGGTCTGAGGCCTTTGATTAATTAATAAAAATTAACTGTACTGTAATAGAAGCAGGAACTGAAGAATACTGGCTATCTGTTGCAAATCTAGTACACTATGGTGTGTATGAAGAAGAAAGCATCTCAATAGCTTTCCTGTTATAATTCGTGCATGTCTGCAAATAGCACTGCATCGCAGTCTGCATCATTGTCACATGCACTGAATAAGGCGTGGCCAGTTTGAGATTCAAGCGCAATCATGACATGCCTACCTTAGTATATGACCGGAACTCTGGTGATATGTTATTTAACAGTTTTTCTTACAACTTCGTCGAATTAGCTCTTGTCTCAACACAAACACCTATCTGTTTGATCCGTGAAGAATGCAGTCTACCAGTTCTACAAGCTTAAAAAGGGAACATTATGGTCATCAAATGTTTCTTCAATATATGCCACAAGCTCTGCTAGAGCTGTGACATGAATTGTATCAGTAAACAAACGTGTTGTTTAGTTGCACTGATCTTGTACACTAAGTACATTTAAAAACGCAATACTTGTTATTTTTTGAATTTCTACAGATGTTAAAGTTAAATGCGTTTTAACTGAAAGAAGTGGAGCAAATATTATGCAACTGTTTGTCGCAATATGTTAACCTTAGGGACAAAGAGACTTGTGCACTAACATACAATACAATCTTCATTTAAACACACAAAAAACAGCGGACTAAAAATGATCGAAAATCACGCATGTCGCGTTTTTAAATATAGTGAGTATATTATAGAATAACATGGAGGTTATACAACATGACTCATGCATCAACTTTGATCATTATAGAAATCGTCCAGTGGTCTTATTAACCCTTAACCCGCTACATATATATAACGGCATGTTCTTTCTTTGAATTAAGACCATTCCATTATGTGACAAAGGGTGTTTTGGGAAACGACTGATCAGCAGGCAGGACACTGTAAACCCTGATCAGCCTGCGAGTTACTCGCGAGTTCCTCTCAGGCAGATCTGGGTTTAAATGGGCACAAATGCTATTATAGTTGTGCTTAGCGTGTTAAGGGTTAATACACATGAACTAAATTATGGAAATATTTAAACGCGTTCTGCACACAAAAAAAAGATTCATGTAGATATACCGCCATCAACAGGCAAATTTTACAACATATGTAAACCGTTTCTAAACCTACTCATAAATCCCGCAAGTAAGCCTATACATTTAATCGGCACATATACATTATTTATTGCATGACCTGAACATCTAGATATAGTTTTGATCAACGGGTTTGCAGTGTAATTCTTTCGTTATATGGAGGGTTAGATTCTTTAATAAACACACTACGCACTCAATTATGGAAAGAGTTAAAAGCGTGTTGCACACAAACATAAACAACAGTCATTTATTTAATAAATGATCGATGCAGCATAAAACAACGCACATAGGTGTTACACACGTTTGCTATGTAATATATAGTCACATAAAATTACCATACTAATTTTGCTTTTTACAACATGTTGTGTAATAATACTATGGTGATTACTATGGGATTATATAAAATCATTTTAAACATACAGTAGCTTTATTGTATATTATCTACCGTTTCATATGAAAAACAATTATTACTGTATTTAAATTAAAAATACTGAAAAAAGGGATCCATTGGTAACAACAAACACAAGCAAGAAAGTAAAGCAGAAGACTGGCTTTTATTAAGTCTGTCCATGAGTGTGCGTCCCAAAATCATACCACATCCGCCTGAAAGCAGAATTAACATATGCACACATACATAAAGAAATTACTGTCACAAATGGTGGATTAAAATGAAAATTTCAATCACGCACACGATATATACATGTAAGACAATCTCCATGGACAGGGACATCTCTAAAATGAGGAGATACACACAAATCAAACGTTTACCTTCGCTTCTTAAAAGGTATAATCAAATAACTTATTTAAACAAAGGCATCGATTTCATTTTAGCGCACCTGAGTCGAAGGCTCAAAGTGAGCTAATGTGACCGCTTTTTGTCCGTCCGACGTCGTCCGTTAGCTTTTGCTCAAACAACTTCTCCTCCTAATCCGCTTAGACAAATTTTACCAAATTTCACGTGGATAATACTGAGGTCAGTGCCTTCCAAAGTTGTATAAATTAGGTCAATGCGACATCCATGATGGCCGCCAATATCATATACAGTGAAAACCTTAAAAAAACCTTCTTCTCAAAAACCGCTGAACAGATTTTGACAGTTTTTGTCATAAATGATTGCCAACTCCTAGACTACTGGAGTAGTATAAACGAAGTTCCTGGGATTAAAAGTGGATGTGTCCCGGGGTTCCAAACTTTGTATAAGGAGATTTTACAAGTTTTACATAGACTTTTATAGGGAAATTAAAAAATCTTCTCTAAACGTACAAGATTCAGATCTCTCATATTTTGTATGTAGCATTAGCTTATGGTTCTCTACAAAGTTTGTTCAAATGGTGACCCTGGGGTCAAATCTTGCACACCCAAACCCACACACCCGGGGGCGGGTTCAAAGTTTTAATATAGGTAAATCTTCAAAACAAATCTTATTCTCCAAAACCGCTTGTCAGTTTGGACCAAACTTCACATCGATGATCCTTAGGTCAATGATCTTCAAATTTGTTAAAATTATTGCAACGCCACCTCCAAGATGGCCTACTTTGGGATGGAGTGGGGTTGGAGGGTGTGGGGATGGGGAGTGGGTAAACAACATCTTCTCAGAAACTGCTCAGCCAATTTCGACCACATTTCATATTGACAATACTGAGGTCAATTTCTTTCAAAGTTATACAAATTAGGGCAGTACAACATCCAAGATGGCCGCCATTACTATATGTGTTCAAAACCTTGTAAACATTTCTTCTGAAGAACCACTGAACAGATTTTGTCAATGTGTCTTTATAAATAATTGCTAACTCATAGACTACAAAAGTAATACAAATGAAGTTCCTAGGGTCAAAAACGACTGTGCCCCGGGGTTCTAAAGTTTGTATATGAAGATGTTACATGTTTTACTAAGACATATATAGTGAATGTAAAAAATCTTCTTTTCTAAAAGCACAAGACATAGATCTCTCCTATATTGTATGTGACATTAGCTTATGATCCTCTACCAAGTTTGTTCAAATAGAGACCCTGGGGTCAAATCTTGCCCCGCCCCGGAGGTCACAGTTTTACATAGAATTATATATGATCATCTTTTTAAAAATGTTATTCTCCAAAACTGCTTGGTCACTTTTGACGAAGCTTCAGATGGATGATCCTTAGGTCAATGATTTTCAAATTTGTAAAAATTATGGCAACGCCACACACAAGATAGCTGTCATTGGGTTGGGTGGGGAGAGGGTAAACAACATTTCAGAAACTACACGGCCAATTTCGACAAAATTTCACCCGGATGATTATGAGGACAATGCCTTTCAGAATTATACAAATTAGATCAATGTATTATCCAAGATGGCCACCATTACCATATATGGTAAGAACCTTAAAAAATCTTCTTTTTAGCAATCACTGAATAGATTTCGACAGTTTGTGTTTATATATGATTGCAAACACTTAAAAAGGTGATACAAATGAAGTTTCTAGGTAAAAAATGGCTGCGCCCCTCTGGTGAGCGACAGAGGCCATTTGCACCTCTCGTTTAAAGACAGACAGATGACTGACACAATTCCAAAATATTTTAAAAGTATAAAGACTTATATAATATATTACAAGCATAATTATTTTCAAGTACAAAATGAACGCGTTATTGAGGATGAGAGGAACAGGCTGTAAATTGACAATATTCCTAGGTATTGCCTTATATTGCCTTGTATCGGATATAAGTTTTAATGAAATAACGGATGTATTAGTAGATATCTATACTAGGTGGTGTAAACGCAAAAGCGCAGACAAAATACACTTACTATGTGGATGAGAATAACTTATGAAATATTATTATCTAGTTGCGTAAAGCTATGATACAAGTACGAGTGAAATTAATTGTCTCTCTGATATCACGACCATCGTCTTATAATGAAGGTAACCTGGAATCTGTATCTAAATGTTTTCTAATTCCTGAAGACAAAAATGAGAAAATCGGTACAGTAGAAACCACAGTAATCAAACGCAATGTATACGGTCCGCACTGCACCACAAACCGAAATAAATGATCATATTTAAAAAGTCAATGAAAATGACGAGAATATATTACTCAACCACAAACTCCGATAAAATAAAAAAAGCTGTTCAGTTATTCAGAAGACATAAACTAGAGAAGAAACTTCTCTGCTTGCTTGTAGTAATGTCTGGGATTTCTTTACAAACGCCCTAAGGATTACGGTAGTATAACACGCGAACTTGCTCTGTTTGTAGAGTGTTGTCTTTTAGATAAATATCTTCTTTAGATAGGGTTAAACATTTTACAAGGATGTTGTTGGTATTCATGTGGGTACTACCAGTGCACAACTTGTCGGAGATTTGTTTTTTGTACTGTTATCAAATAAATGTTATGTTGAGTTTGTCACCTGCTATAAAAAATGGGAGACATTACGTATGCATTTAATAAAACATCTCGGTATCTAGTTTGTCGATTGTTATGGATTGCGTGAGGTGTACAGTACTGGTTCTACGCACTAAAAATGGGTTGTCTGCCTCCACCACAAAAAATCGACCGTCATTTATAACCTTACATTTCCATGATCGATCGAAACTATGTTTTCTCCGTTCATACTATTTTTACAAGTAAATTCCTTCACTAAGTTTTACGTTTTTACAAGCTACATAGATATTTCTTAAAGTTATATCGACGCAAAGTAAACCAGCGGTAGAAGTATAAAACCAATCTAAAAACGTTAATGCCTCTAAAAATGTCACAGCCTCCATTTTATGGAAATGTGATCTATAAACCTTCGTCTCTCAGGTTTGTTGGTCGTACTCTAGATTGGTTTCTCTTTCGTTTCACATGTTGTTCAGTACAATTCTAGATACATACCGGTCTGTTTCTAATTATGCATGTGTTATATATTTCTTTTGCAACAACATTTAATGACAATTCCAAGTTAGTATCCCCCTGTCTTCACCACTCTTTGTGTTGTGTATGTCCTGTTCTATTACTTTTTAATTTATTTGTATTTCATGTAGTGTACAGTCCCCAACTACAGTGCCATTGCGTTTAGTTGATGTGTTTTCTATATGAAACTGTTTCTCATTTTTCATCACACACTGATATATGCATCCAAACATCACAACACCTCCACCTGGAGCTATAAATTAGCCTATACACGGTTTACTTTTGTCATCTAGCATATTGATTCATCTTTTCCGTGTTAATGCTGTTTAGATATATGTTAAACTGTTAAAACACAATATACTTGCGAACTAGTTACATAGCCTCCTAAACAAATAGTTTGCAAGGAAATTGATTCAGTGCTTTGGCATAATGCTGTTGGCCATGTATTGCATTTATGCAGCATATTGTAGATCTTCATTCCATTAATCCATTTTATTTTCTTGCAATTCGTCTTTTAATCAAATTTAAACTATCTTAAACACCACAATGGATTGTTGTTTTTTTATAAAAAACGCAAACACGGCTTCAGTTTTTTTGGAATAAAACGCTTTCCTTGATCCAGATTGTTAGTAGACTCTGCGACTATCCAAATCGTCAACAGGATATGGTTTTATCCTGTAAAATAAAAATGTATGCGCTAAAAATAATATGCTATAATATGGACTATAATGGTTAAACCGTTTCTATCGCCTCTCATTTCTTTTGACAGAGAAACTCATTGAAACAACACTTACTGACGTCACCTTTTTGTCATATGTAAAACTATGTAAATATAGATATAAAAATCGAACAGGAAAAATAGCATTCAAGGACGAGAGACAACCAGAAACACACAAAGAAACAAAAAACTATATATAAAAATGAATAAAAGGCAAAATAAGACATCACAAACACACAACGGTTGGCAATAGGACTACCGCATTGGAACAGTCAGTAGCAAAAAAGGCTGCTAGGGTTTAATCCAGGTTCTAGAGTGCACCAAACCTCACACTTATCCTACTGTCATCCCAATAAAACGGGACAGTTTAATAAAGAAATCCCCGCCATGAACTATTCTCTAACCAACAAGGCAGCATTAATAGGCAATACAAGTAAAACACAAATATGCTCGTGTACATGTATATATAAATACAAAAAAACAATAGCCTAAAAAGCCAAACTTCAACCAATCGGATTTTAATCATGCAGGATGTTTGCCACTTAACGTTTTAAATATTATCACTCGTACATATATCAAAAAAACTCTGTGTAGTCTATACGACGGCATTCTAATATTGTAAAGAAAAGTAAAATTCAAATGTACAATGGAAAAGAGTAAAGCATACCTTTTTGGTAGTTTTCATGTCTTCAATTGTATCGGGTAGTTGCATATGGCCTGTTTCCGGCAGAATTAATGAAACTACCCCCGCTACTAAAGACGTGACTCCGAATATAATCAGTGGAATTATTTTGGCTGTATTTCCTTCTAAAATATTAGCCTGAAACATATTTTAGGTTCATGAAAACAACATAAAATTAGGTAAAACAGAAAATGATACTTATAGTTTAAACCGTATCATTATATATGTTTCGTATAATACAGTTTCTTTCATAAATACGTACCGAAATGCTTTTCGTATTAAGAACACGAATACTACTATGTAGATACTATTTGCATATATTGTTTGCCTATACATTTCGCCATTTTTTATATAAATAAATATGAAATATAGCATATGATATTCTTCATTTTTTTGCGACTGACATTTCCAAAGTTGTATCACTATGTTCAAGCCTGTTATGTCTGTGTTTCCACCTTTTTTACTTCCAAATGAGTATAAGTATATGTAACTAATGGTTGTTTAAAAACGTTTTGGTTTGCTGCTTCTGTGAACACTACACTTCCGGCATGGCTTTATCTACTACCGGTTAATTCATACACCGATTAACGGAATATAAAGCGGATGTAAACTTTTGGTAGAAAAACGAATAAAACATATTGAAAACATATTGAAATCTATTTCATGAGAGCATTTATAAAGTCAAAAAGATACTCGATTAATAATTCAATGGCGACTTTCCAGCTTCCTTTGTTGGCGGAAACCCCCAGTTGCCCCTAAATTAGTAGAAAATAGTTATCCGAAAAGGCTTTGAATTGTCAAGTGAAAATAAACTAATTGGGAATTTTATGTGTGTTTTACCTTTAACTCACGTACACTATTTTAAAATAATGTTCGTATTTTGATGGCCATATTGAAAGCCATCTTGATTTTCTATGTTGTTTGCCAGATGCCATTCTAGCATATTGCGGATGTATAATCTACGTGTTATAGTTAAAATAGTTTGTGATAATATACTTAAAGGAAACAGAAACGTGACACGGGAATTTCTGTTATGTATTGTATATACTGCTCACTTAATTTCATATATATTCCAAGGAAATACCCTGATGTTTTGTAAAACAGAGTTGCAGTTAGTTAGAGATAGGACACAACTTTGATTTTGTAGACGTTTTAATCACAGTACACGTTGAAACAATTCATAAATGTTGAATTTCCTCCCTTTGAAACATTGAGCCAGTTCAGTACTGTATTTAACGTAAAGAATTTGCACAATTTTGCATCCTAAGTTTGCTCACATGCTTGAGCCATACGCGTACTCTGTCAATAAAGAAACTTTGCAGGAATACTATTTGCTGTGTTACTTATTGTTTTAGTCTTATTTCCGAAAGGAAAGATCTTACGTAACCATTAACAGCAGCATATTATACATACTCTATGTAGTCGCGATTCCTTTTCCTTTCAGTACATATGGACAACCTAATAAGGTATGTCCTAGGAGTTACAGCACAAAATAGCATAAACGCTGACAAAAAACACATCAATATGCTCACCAGCTCAACAATATATGGCGCAATTATTCCTCCAATTGTTGCGCACGCAGCACACATTCCCATTGCAGTTCCGCGAACAACAGTGGGAAATAGTTCTGCAGAATATAAGTACACTGTAGCATACGCAGCAGACGACACCAGCTTACCGATCATTGACAACGTTGTTACGACCCAATTAGATGCTGAAACAAAAGAAATATGTGTTTATTACACACTCTATTCTGCGTTTTTGCTCGAGGTTTCGGTCAAAGGTTGTTTCAACTTGAATAATAGCATACATCATATATCATTAGAACTTGAAGTTTAAATGATAAATAAAAATACATAAGTTTTGAAAATCGGTTGATACATAACTACTTTACAGCCAAAACGCTTTTGTTGGATGCTTTTTCCATGTAAATTTCTTGTTGCTGCGACAGCAGAAAATTAAGAAATCTCAAATAATTTCAATCAGCATTAACATGTTGTTATAAAACGTTTAGAGTGACTAAATATACAATCGTTCTTGGAAACTAAGTTATTTTTATTTACCACTAAACATGTTTTGTTTCGCTGATATATAAGTTCCACTGATATATAATTTATTAAGGTCCCAAGTGAGAAAGATTCTTGCGATACAGAAACGAGTGCGTTTTCGCACGAGTTTCTATAGCGCAAGAAAATTTCTCACGAGTGAATTATTTTCCGTATCACGACACAAATGTTAATTAAACTATACAATATATATTCTGTGATGAATTTCTTTCCAATCGTCTTTTGACACAAGTATTCCTTCTTCAGTCACTCCTTTGGCGACAGCGCGGAGTAATATTATGACGTCAATTTGTGACGTAATATCGTGACGTCTGTCGTTTAGTTCATAAGATTTGGCAACTCTGCTATCTTGCACACTAGGCGAGATAGCACAGTAGAGGAAGGGATATGTTATAGATTTTCTCAAACTGGGAAATTTCAATAATTCATCACAGAATATATAATATATTGATATATGCGTGCATGCTTGGTAGAGACGGGTATCGTTACAAATTTCATATATGTTTTACAAAACTGTACTTTGAAAACAATAATATATGCATGATTTTATTATATAATGAACGTTTCAATAAACAAATACGTTTCTGTTCAAAATATTAAACGGATGTTTACGGTAAGGAAAATAACTCAGGCGTAGAAATAATTTCGTTATATTTAACGCTTCATTTTTTTAACGCAAACTATAGTATTCGTTTAGACTACTATATTTTCTCTGATTAGCAGACTGTAATATTAAACTTTTATATAAAAATGAAATATTTAGAGTGTATTTGGGTTTATAGAATCATTTATAGTGTTTAAATTGAATTTTCTCAGCTGCTGTACTTTAGATCATTTTAATATTTTCCAGGCTTGAGGCTATATCATATAATCATACATTTATGCAGCGGTGAAATGATTTGGTGTATTTTTCATTGCAAAATGTATCACTAAGACCAACACCTCTCAGAAAAAAAAATTCTTTACTACCAGAATGAAATGTGTCTTTGAAAGTTAACTAAAGAGATATAAATATTTGCTGTTATAACAGATGTTAGGGACAAAAGTCAAAATGTAATCATCAAATCAGTTAACTTGTTAAAATTTGGCACTTCTAAGGATACAATGAAATAATGTAAATATTGGTGGTGGAAAATCTATTAAGAATTCAGTTATAGGACAATAATTTCAAAAATGTTCCTATCGTTCAACTAAAACGTTAAATCTAAATCAGAAACTAAGTAGACATTTTCCTTTGATTTTAAATTAAGACGTTTAATCAAAGTGATTCTATATCCCCTAACCCACTGTAACAGTAACATAAATGTAATAAATGTCAACCTACAAGTAGACATGAATTCTACAGGAATTATCGTCATCAGAAGAACAGTCCCGCCTGCAATCAAACATCCACAGTGGAATGTCTTCCTTCCAAGTTTAACCATTGCTGGTATACAGATAGTATAACCAACGACTTCCATCATGGCTGAGCTAAGAAAATTGACGTAAATATCCCCACCGAGGTTCCCGACATTCAAGCTCAACCCATAATATAGCATCGCTATTATCAACCTGAAAAATACGTCTTCAGTTCTAGTCAATCTCATTAAAATCAGAACCTTTATCACGCTACGCTACTCTACGCTACTAAGGATCTGACATTGGAGGTCAAGTCATATTGACCTTACGATTAGCCAATCAGATTTCAGCCTGCAAAATTGCTCGGTATAGACAGCTTCACTGCGCATGTCGCGTTTTAGTAAAATGCTGTGGAGCATTCTACGCTCTGTATTGAAAGAGACAATGTCCGTAACTTTTAGCTTATAAAACACAAAATAACTGCGTTGAAAAATATAACACACCAACCATTATTAAATATTTACTGGAAAAAGAAAAGAAAGAAAGAATGATTGTTTGGCGGAATTTAATAGCTAGTGGATCTACTCATAAATATTAATTAGATGAACGGTCGATCTGAGGTGACCTCCAAGGCAGTGTTGTCAGATCCTATAGCGGAGAGTATCAAAGCGTAATTAGGATATGATTTTAATGAGATTGTGTTCTACTTAAACGTACAGAAAGCTAGGTAAAGTGAAAACATATCAAAATGATAGACACATGAAGGTGTCGATCTGAAGTAATCAAACATATTTTCAAACAAAAGCAAATTAAATTTCATTGTAAACAGTTGGCAAAATGTGCATAAACAGGAGATAGTCATCACAAACACGACCTTTCCATGGTCATGACGATATGTGTTGTGTCCCTGAGTAAGACACATTATCTGCCTTTGCTTAGAACTAATCATTTTGGGAGCTAAATTTGGTTCAATGGTTATGGATTAAGTGGTCAATAGAACTAATAAATTGTACAGGTATTTACATTACCCTTTGTACATTTGCAAATAATTTGAGTATAGTTTAGACAATGGACCACCAACCAATTCATGTATATGTGTAATTCAATTGCTATTAATAAATAAGAGGGTCCAGTGGCCCCAGAATAAATAGCTCAGCTAATGACCTTTGTCCATTTTATCGACATTTACAACAATAACGAAATTGGGTCAGATAAAAGAGGTCTGGTAAGTTCATAAGAAGTATTCTAAAGATTTCTAATATAACTCTATTATAAACTGTTACCACCGGGCATGCTAAATTTAACCCCAGTATCACCATGTAAACTGTAGAGGATTATAAGATTATGCTACATTCAAAATATTAGACCCCTCGCATTTTTAGTTTCAGAAAAGAATTTTGAAACGTTTATCCAATATAACTGTAAAACTATCACAACCGCGGCGCCCCAGTTTCACCGTGAGAACAAACTTGGTAAAGAACTGAAGGCTTAAGCTACGTGCAATATATGAGAGCGCTGTGCCGTGTGGTTTCAGAAAAGATTTGTTTTATTGTTTTCCCTCTAATAAGTCTATGTAAAACATGAGACCACTGGACGAACGGACTGGCTGACGAGCGGGCACAAGGACGGACAAAAGGCGGTCACAATATATGACTTGGAGCCTTCAAAGCCTTCAGCACACATGAATTAATAAACGCAAAACTCGCAGATAGCTAACAGTTTAAAACAACAATTTACTTCCGGACTGACGTTGCCCTCTTATTGGACAAATTCCCGTACAAATGGGGTATTGGCTAGCACCTTGAGGGATTCTCCTCTTGGTTAAAGTTTGATATGTTATTGTTTAGAAATACACATTTACTCATTATGGAGAGAATGCATCGTTTTTTCATATAGGTTATATATAGCCGCCCCAGAGAGAGGGGAAGGATACATAGGAATCCGGGAACCGTTCCCTATCTTATTATCGAAATTATTACTCAGTTCAAGATACACGTCAAACATTATCACTTACACTGCAGGGGATTTAATCAAAACTTATATTTGCTGAAATGTCATTAAATTCCATGTATAGGATTTAGTTGGAATTTAATTAAACTTAAAGGTAGAATAAAAGTTTGTAACTTGTATCTTGAATGTAAGTGCATTTAATCGCAATTAAAGGTAACGATACATCATGATGCACATTTAATGATAGCTTCAATGTAGCGGTGGTATTTATCGTTGTTAAGTTGTTTTGGGAAATTGTTTACATCTATAATTAGTAATAGACTAAAAACATATGCAGAAAAGTATAACATGATAAAATCTACCCAAGCTGGATTTAGGAAACATCATTCTACCATTGATAATCTGTTTGTTCTTAAACGTCTTATAGATATTGTCCAGTCAGATAAAAAGAAACTTTATTGTTGTTTTATAGATTTTATGCAGGCCTTTGACTCCGTTTGGAGATTTGGCCTTTGGAAAAAATGAAAATTGAAAATATAAATGGGAAGTGTTTTAATATTATTCATAATATGTATGATAGTATAAAGTCCAAAGTTGTTACAGAGGAAGGTTGTTCACCATGTTTCAACTGTTTAAATGGCGTACGACAGGGCTAAAATTTGTCACCGTTTCTATTTTCTATTTTTCTAAATGATTTAGAAGAATATTTAAGTAGGAATGACGTTGCTGGTATTATTATTGAAACAATAATTAACAATGTACATAGTTATCTTAAGTTATTTATTTAACTTTATGCTGATGATACTGTTATTTTTAGTGACAATGAATTAGATTTGCAAATGACACTTGATTGTTTTAGAGAATATTGTGATACATGGAAACTTTCATTGAATGTAAGCAAGACTAATATTATAGTTTTAGCAAAGGAAACTCATCGCAAAATGTAAATTTCAAAATTGGAAATGATAAAATAGATATTGTCCAAGAATATAAGTATCTAGGAATATATTTTTCAAAAAAGTGGTGCATTCAGTAAGACCAAAAAATACATAGCAGAACAATCAAACAAAGCTCTGTTTTCTTTACTACGAAAAATTAAATTACTATCGCTTCCTTTTGAAATAAAAATTGATCTTTTTGACAAAACCGTGAAACCAATATTACTATACAGTAGCGAAATTCGGGGTGTTGGTAATATTGACGTAATAGAAAGAGTGCAGCTTAATTTTTTAAAATTCATTTTTAATCTTAAGAAATCAACTCCTTCATATATGGTATATGGAGAGACTGGAATTCGTCCTTTATCTATAGACATAAAAAGCAAAAGTATTGCTTATTGGTCCAAACTAATAGAAAATATTAATACAAATGAGAGTTATAAGCTATCATCCATAGTGTATTCGCTATTACACGATTTGTATATATCTAGAAAAGTAAAATCAGCATGGATGGACAATTTGAAAGATATTCTATGATCTTCTGGTTGTTCGGGAATCTGGGATAGCCAGATGTTTGCAAATTCAAAGTGGATGATTAAGTCTTCTTATCAAAGGTTAAAATATATTTTTATTCAAAAATGGAGGGCCGAAATTGATAGAACATCAGACACTAATATGTATAAACTGTTTTAGATTTTAGACAAAGTAACTACATAAAACTATTGCCTGACGTTTTATGCAAACGATTTATGGCTTACTAGAAATCATCGCTTGCCTATTGAAGTAGGGAGGTGGAAAGGGGTACCCGCAAACGAAAGAATATGTGTAAATTGCAATGATATAGGTTATGAATTTCATTATCTTTTAATTTGTCCTGAATTTAGTGAAATGAGGAAGAAATATATAAATAAATTCTATTATAATAGCCCTAATATTCTGAAATTCACATCATTATTATCAGTTGAAAAGTATGCGGAACAAAATAAACTTAGTTTTTTCATGGATAAAATAATACAGAATGTAAGATTATAATAACTTCCTTAAGACATTTAAATAAAGATGACCAAACACAGTGCTACATTTCGTTTCGATAGAACGGTGCGTCTTTGGTCAAAATATGTATAACACTGACAAAATGCGCTCTACATTTCGTTTCGGTAGGGCTGCAGAAATATGAAATTAGTTTAAAAACCTGTTAACTTTAAAAAAAATATTTTTGTATAAAGACATAAACATGCCATACAATTATCTGAAACATTGTTTACAAAACAATTATAATTGTTATTATTATATTATTATTATTATTATTATTATTATTATTATTATAATACTGTAACATCTAGTATATTATTTAGTATACTCATATTTTGGTTTGAAATCCATAAACCGCACTGTTAGATAGTTTGTATATAGTCGTTTCCTGATGTATACGTGTTTAGAATTATATTTGATGATCTGTCGCCATTGATATAAATGTATTTTGTAACTGTTGCTTATGCTGTTCATATGTATGAACCTAAGTGAATATAGAATTGAAACTGGTATTTCATAATGAATTTGATGGAATTTAATTGTAATTAAATTAACTCCTAACATATCAAACTTACAATTAAAGATATGTATAAATTAAAAATTAAATGTAATGACACATAACATTGCACATATAATGAATACTTAAATGTAGTGATATATCATATTGAATTTAATTGTAACAATACATCATGTTACACATTTAATTAATGCTTAAAAGTGATATTGTATTTTATGGCATTTATTTGCAGTTAAATTTTAACGATATATTTCCTATGCAGCGCGTAACGCCAAGATATCATGCTTAAAATTTAATTCAAATTAAACGTAACGAAACATCATGTTGCGCATTTAATGAATACTTAATTTTACTGATATCTCATACTGAATTTACGGTATTTAATTGCTATTAAATAACATGAATATTTGCAAGTATTATATTAGATAAATGTATAACTGGACATAAAGCAGTGTATGGTCTATGCTTATTGAATAAGACTTGAGTCGGTATGCAGTATAATATATGTCGCTTCCAATTTCAATACATTCGTTGGAAAGAAATTACATTTTATTCAGGATGATAGTGGTTTAGCGTAATTATTTAAAATGATGATGAATATATACACTTCAGTATAGGGTCCTACAGGACATTAGTGTAAAATAAAGAGAAAAACGAAATGTATATTTAACTGTAATGACTAGTGGTAACAGACATAATCTAGAATTTGAAAAGTGAATATTAATGGCATCAGTTGTTTCGGACATACACATAATTTAGCATATTGTAGAGTATGAACTGTAAATGATTACAGCATCAGCATACAGAAAAGTGCTTAAACACAATTCATTATTTCTGATTAAAGTGTATATACTTTGCTAACATTAATAAGGATGGCTATTGTTTTCCTACTTAGCATCTTAGTGATAATTCATAAAATAATATTATAATAATTTGCACATACAGTTAGTTATAACTGAGAAGGCAGATCAAAGATTTAAAGTCTGCACTAACATATGATTTAAACATATCAAATAAGATATATGGTTTAATAATTGTAGGAATAACACAGAAAATGGGATATTGTGTCGATACATATGCAGGCTATATAACATGGTTAGTTAATTACTAATTACTAATTGATGCCAACGGAATTAACCTTACATTGAGACAATGTGATTAGCATATGACAGAAGGGTCCCTGAAAAGATTCCACTTGGAATATACTTAATAGTTTATTATCTATAATAGTTTAATATCTATATATCGTGTTATACATAATTTATATGGAACAAACATGAATATGTTCAAGTATTATATAAATGTATCAATGGAAATAAACCAGTGTAAGGTATATGCTTAGATGAATCTGACTTTGTGCGTGAGTTGAGCTACAGTATTATACACATATAAAATTGGAGTGTAAGTGAACTTAAAGCGCACAGTTCATGACTTCCTATACCGCATTTATCTCAACCAAAATTTCATTAAATTTCTTATAAACTTTGGAGTTTAAGTGAAATTTAAGCAGACAGTGTTTCCTACATCATATTTATTCGCAAAAAAAGCTTCATTAAATTTGGTGTGAAAGTGGAGTTTAAGTGAAATTTAAGCAGACACCGGTGTTTCCTACACCACATTTATCCGCAATAAACCTTCATTAAATTTCATGTAAAATTGGAGTTTAAATGAAATTTCAGCAGACATTAGTCTTTCCTACATCATTTATTTTGAAATTTAAGTGAAATTTAAGCAGACAGTGTTTCCTACATCACATTTATTCGCAATAAAGTTTCATTAAATTTCGTGTAAAAGTGGAGTTTAAGTGAAATTTAAGCAGACACCAGTGTTTCCTACACCATATTTATTCGCAATAAAATTTCATTAAATTTCAAGTAAGATTGGAGTTTAGGTGAAATTTAAGCAGACCGTGGCTCAAGTGTTTCATACACCACATCTATCCGCAATAAACCTTCATTAAATGTCATGTAAATGTGGAGTTTAAATGAAATTTAAGCAGACATTAGTCTTTCCTACATCATTTATCTGCAATAAAAGTTCATTAAATTTCAAGTAAAAGTGGAGTTTAAGCGAAATTTAAGCCTAAACCAGTGTTTCCTACACCACATTAAACCCGCAATAAAATTCCCTTAAATTTCATGTAAAAGTGGAGTTTAAGTGAAATTTAAGCAGACACCAGTGTCTCCTACACCACATTTAACCGTAATAAATGTTCATTACATTTCATATAAAAGTGGAGAATAAGTGAAATTTAAGCAGACAACCGTGTTTCCTACACTACATTTAACCGCAATAAAATTTCATTAAATTTCATGAAAAATTGGAGTTTAAATCAAACTTAAACTTGTTAAAAATTAAATGCCATTTAACGGTGAATTAAATCTGACATTTAATGAGGAATTACTTGCTGATACCTCATTATACTAGGAATTTAAGTATAGTTTAAATGAGATCTAAGTTGTGATTAAACGCCTTATTTCATGCAGTGTTACATCATACTTACCATGTCGTTATTGTATCAAATTAGAATGATGGTGTTAGTCCATATTATTAGGAGTTTATAATTTATGAATATGTTCAAATTATTTCAATTAATAATATAGTACATTTATGTACCACAGATATTTTCACAGAACATATGCGTATTGAGTAATACATTGACAAAAAGTCAATGTAAAATGGTTTATTAAAATACTCAATGTTGATTGGTTATTGTGGTGGTCTGAAAAAACTATATAAACCTCTGACGTCAACCGTTAAGACGTCGTTTTAAACCCCAGAAAACACGTTAACCGTTGATACTTCATTTTAAACGTCAGATGCAAAACAACAACGCATTGGAATGCGTTATTTTAGGCGACGCTACGTTTCAACAACGCATTTAAATAGGATGAAGCTGTATGACTCATTATGTTCTTCTCGTTTAATGTTGAGAGATAGGCATAAAATTTAAGTTGTGAAAAATTGGTTGTTTTTTGTGCAATCTCTCGACAGATCCATAAATCTCCATGTAAGATAAGAAATAAAATAATTCCAGCGGGTTTATTTTGTGAGAGATCAAAACCTGGTGTTTGGGACTTGAAACACATCGAAACCGCGGGCCTGCGGCACTTGGTATCGATGAACGTCAAGTCCCGCCGACCAGGTATTGATCTGGGACAATATAAACCCGCTGGAAAGATTTTATTTCTTAATTACAAAATACGTACCAGTTATAAAACACAACGACAGATCTAATTGCTAAAGCTTTATGTTGAAATAAAGTACAAATGGTGCCGCGTTCCCCTGTAGTTTGTTCGTCATCGTCAGTGTCTTCAACTTGCAGATCAAGTTCCTGGATGTTTAGTTTGACCTTGTTGACCTTTGCCATATGCTGTAATATTTGTTTACCCTCCTCTTTATGTCCGTTTGCAATCATCCATCTACCAGAATTTGGTAAGCGCCTATACAGTTGTAATAATTAGAAACAGCAGCCATGATGAGATGTCAATACATATTGTAAGATATATCGTATATGAACAATCCAAACGGTTTCGATATTATTTATAGCAAAGGTTAATAATATTATTTATAGCAAAGGTTAATAATGTCAAGACACCTGTAATTGTCGTTTATAACCTGTAGAACCGTAATACGTGTCTGTGCTATATCATGTTTCAATACTTTCCATGTTCAAACAAAAACACTTATTTAACGATACATCAATTTTAAATAGACTGTACATTTTCAAACAAAAGGAAACATTTAACCATTTAACATTTAACATTATTATTTATTTATTATTATTTACTACCGAGAAACATGTTAACATTTGTACTTTTCAATGTTAGTTTTCACTGCGGACAGTCTTTTTTTTAATTCGAAAACAACTTATTTTTAGAAAATAACTCTTCAAGTTATATCATTCACACTGAAATTGTTTAACTAACTAAGAAATTGAATTTTTGGAAAATCAGTCAAGTATTTTAGGAATTGTGTTATTTAAGAGATATTAATTTTTGTCAGTACGTTGGTATAAATATATATCATTGGATTGGAATTATTGAAATCGGACTAATTTAAAACTTATAGTGAGTAAAACAAATTAGCCATTTCACTATGCTGAGCATATGTATGTATATGTACTAGTAAACATTCCTAAGTGCCCACCTAAGAATATGTCAGTAATAGTCTCATTGGTTCATGTATTTTTTGATAAACTGTTACATTTTTGGAGAATAAAGTATCACAAAACGAGTTTAATCGACTGCTCTGATCGCATGAACACATTTTAAAGCTTTCAAGTCAAAGCGTTTTTTCTTAAAAATAAATTATAACAAGTGAACAACAGTGTACTTAGAATTTTTGTTAAGTATATATAATATTATGTAAATATAATATAGAAGACATTACCACCAATATCCAAAGAATAGCAGAATTGGTAGGGATGTAGCCAATTGTAGATGTCGCCACGATCTCAGACCATACGCCAATAACGCTTGTAACAACATACCGAACGCCCAGAAATGGTTTGTAAATACACCAAATGTTGTTCGCTTGGATGGACCGATGAATTCCATAGCTAGAAATAAATAATAAAAAGTACACGGATAACAAAGCATTGACAGTGGTCCTTTTTATGCCGTCATACTGTTGACAAATTGATAATAAACTAATAGTTTTCATTTTTTATTACATAACGCGAATATAGCAAATACTTCCCAGACATCACTTGACAAATATTCAGAGGATACTTCATTGCCACACGACTTTGATAACTGTATGTAGTCGGATCGGGAAAAAACCGAATATTTAAGTTGCATATGACCAAAATTTCAAATTCTTCATGTTCATAGGTCATGCCGTGTATGCTACAAGCATGTTAACAAAGTACTCCAATTTGAAATTAATATAATGTGGTCTTTACCATCAAGTCATACTTTTATAATGTCAGCTGGCAATACAAATTTGTTTTGGCATCAAATAGTTAAAGGTAGTGATGTCTTCAAGCGCATTTGCACGATAAGCATAACAATATATACTGAAAGGAAAAAGAAACGCATAATGGGTATTTCTACTTTGTTTGCGCGCTTTGAGGAAACAGCCATTACTGGGAAATATGAGCCAAGATATTTATATTGTTTAATTACTTCTATATCATTCGCACCAACTAAGAATTTAAAACGTGATATATTTCCAGCACCAAATACTATATTTTTTGATTTTGATACGTTAATGCTTCCAGCTGTTACAATATTCATCAAAAACGTTAAGGTTATTCTGAAAATCATTCGCGTCGTCCGATATAATGTTTGTATTATCGTCGTACACCAGTACAAGTAGCTTCAGCCAGTTATGTACAAAACTTGGATCTTTAAGATCTACACCTTTGCTGTTTTGAATTAAGGGATGGCTTTCCATATCATTCAAAAAAAGAGAAAAGAAACCGGGAGATACAGTTTCACCTTGACGGACTCCTGTTTGGCAGGGGAATATCGGGAAGAAATTCCGTTTTTAAATACGCATGGTTTTATGTTTTGATACATATCGTGTTTAACTTGAAATACTTTTCCCGTAACTGAACTAGCTAAGAGTTTAAACCGAAGTCCACTTCGCCATACAATGAGGGACTTCGATCACTAACTATAGTTTAACTATGGTCGTTCGTTGGACTGCGCATGTCTAGTTAAGGTGTAATGCGAACTTACTCCAGTTAAATCATAGTTTCTACACGCGGCATAGTGTAAAGCATGGAAGGTGTTTACTTTATCATACAGATATGTCAATCAATTGGGGGTGGGGGTGAATGTTGAGAGTGTATGTGGGTGGGTGGGTGGGTGGGTGGAGAGGGAAGCGGGTATGCTATTATTGGGGGTCAATGTTCAGATTGTAAGTGTGGGGTTGTGGGGCGAGTATGCTTTGGTCTCCCAATAATTTGAAGAAAAACTATGGTTAGCGCTCAGAAAGTAGTCTCGTATCCTTACCCTACTGCGCTCGCTACTCTATCTCCGTGGTCGTGCATGAAGAGAGAGTAGCGAGCGCAGTAGGGGAAGGGTACCAGAATACTCAATATATAATGTTGTATGTTTTGGATATATGGGCATGGATAACGTGTTTGTTTTGTACAAAATTCATAAAGTCACTGAAACATGTTTTTTTGATTGTCAAATATCTTTTTGAAAAGGTTTGCACTCCCCACCCCAATACCCACACCTACCCCTTCCCCCCACCACCACCCCCAATAATTGAAATGTTCTCACGCCCATCAATTACAGGCACATGAACAAATATGTTTTTTAACTGAAACCATATTCAAACAACAAAACAAGTTAACAAGTTATAATAATATTCATGTAGTAAGATTTTGTTTATTCCAATAAGGAATTGATGTAGTTGATCGTTTTCATATGAATGCCCTTTTTTTAGCCCAGCCACTCAAAAACCTACGAGCCCAGTGACGCTAAACATATTTAACCGGGTACAGGTAAATGGTGAATAATCGACTCCTAAAACCGTGTGTCCTCGATAGCTCAGTGGTTAGAGCGCTAGTACGGTAAACCAGAGACCCTGAGTTCGAGTCCCAGTTGAGGAATGATTTTTCACCACCTGTTATATTTGGGGGCTCGTCCAGGATCCAGGACCGTGTCCGTGTCTGTTAGCATTAAACAATATGAAAATAAGTCTGACAGCCGGCCTGTAGTTAACTCCACTAGAATTTCAATCTGGTGGTGGTTTATGTAACCGGGTACAGGTAAATTGCGAATAATCGATTCCTTAACCGTGTCTTTTTTTACCAGTGATTTAATGCTATACATTCATCAAAGGCAATTTCCGACCATACTACAATGCTATGATAATGTGCACTGTCTTTGTCAGTTTGTGTATATGTGTAAGCCATGTACATATGTCAATGTTTGTGTGTGCGCGCATGCGTGTGTGTGCGTGCGTGCGTGCGTGTTTCGGTCCGTCCGTCCGTCAAACTTGTTTAATAAATTAAATATTAAACGGGCAGGCATGTAAGATCCTCTATAAGTATATGTGATCTCTTAATTGTTCACAGGCAGTTCCGATACCTGATTTATTGTTTTATAATTTCTATATTGTGTAGCATGTGCAAAGGTTTCCCACCTTAAATAAAAAATGAGAAAATGGTCCTATAGAAATCACAGCGCCCAAACGCAATGGCATCGTAGGCCCGCACTGTGCTACAAACACACAGAGCAAATTTAGTATACAATGAAAAGGACACTAGTCAACACAAAGAGTGGTGAAGACTGCGTTACCGACTTGAACGGTCAGTAGGCAATAAGGTCTACAGGTTAAGGTTAGCTTGACTGGATTTTATGTGTCCACAATTTTCGCTATTATCATGTCTACAGTTCCCAAATTGACATGACGATGTAATTGAATTGAATTGAATTGGGGTTTTAAGGCGCACCAACACATGAAAGGTTATATGACGCCTAACAGGAATGAACATGCCAGGCTCATCCTCCATGTACATCGATATAAAACTAAATAGCTAACAATAAAGACCACATCCGTAGAAATTAACAAAATATACACAACAAGATATTGTTGTAAAGTTATATAAAAATACATAATTAGAAACACCCCAGGCTGTGGTTGTATCCAGAATTGTACTGAACAACCACAGCCGGGATACATGATGTATCCAGAATTGTACTGAACAACCACAGTGGGGATGTATGATGTATCCAGAAGTGTACACTACTTAACTCTGATAATCGGTCGCCCAGATTTGTTTAAAATAACACGAATATCAAAAACTGGAAATCACCGAAACACATACCAATATTTTATTAAGTTTATCAACACTGTAATCTGAAATCATTTTAAAAAATATTTACCAAAAAAACCTGGGTGACCGATTATAAAAGTTGAGTAGTGTAGTGAACAACCACAGCGGTCTCAGCCAAAGAGAAAACCAATCTAGGATACGACCAGACGACTGAACAGAAGAAATGAGTTTAGTGCTAGCTAATACTACCCTCTCATATCTAATATTACTTGAATAGGTTAGAGGTTATATATGTATTTAGAAAATGACAGATCTATTACATTGAATTTGTGTTCCCACGCTTTCCTGATAATTAGATAATCAGCTAGACCTTAATAATCATATTTCTCACTTTTTCATTGTTAAATGTTTCTTCTAGATTTGTTCCATATTTTATCCTATACAATGTGTCACAGACTAAAATATGGAAAGGGGACTGAGTAGAATGGAATGGAATGCGATTGGAATCAAAAGCTCATACCATTCTAATTCCATTCCATCCCAGGTTTTAGACTATGCCGATACATGGTGTATTTAAACCATACGTTTTTTACCTCGACACCGGCAACGCAATTTCTCAAATAATTCGTTGTAAAACAATTAATTATTAATGTGTATATTTGTATCACATAGCACGTTTAGCACTCAAGTCTAAGGTCTTTAAATGCAAAAGATACAACAGAGTTAGTTTTAAATTTGCGAAAAATTATTTTTGTCCGCCATGTTTGAACCAGAGCAACCATCCCCTTGCCATGGGTTGAACTATAGTAGACTGATGACGTCATTCTGGTTAAACCATTGCGTATTCGATCTGACCAGAGTTAATCTACGACTTGTATGGTTCGTGATCGAAGTCACTCTTTATCAAAGGCCTGGGAAAAGTCTATAAAAGCACAGTATAGTTTATTTTTGTTTACACGCAAACTTTCTAATAGAGACTGCATTACAAATATATGATCCATACAAGAGTAATGTTTCCTAAAACCTGCTTGATTTTCTTTCAGCATATCCTTGATAAATGTGTTCAATCTTTGATTGATAATAGCGGTAAAAAGTTTCCGAAGAAGCTTAAGATTGTAATCGGCCTGTAATTATTCGGATCAGTGGATTCAACTTTATTTTTGTAAATAGCGTATACCGAACCTTCAAGCCAGACGTTCGGTAAATGACCTGTATCTAATATCATGTTAAAAGGCTAGTGTAAGCTGGTAAACATATTCCCTTAGTGGTTTTTATATACTCATTTAAAATGTTATCATTAGAGCTTGAAGTTTTGGCTTTCTTCAATTTGATAATACACGCGAGGATTTCCGCTTCAGTTATAGATGTATTCAATTCATTAAGATCACAGTTCAAATTATTGTCTATTATGTCAGAAATAAAATCGTTCTCATCCCGAAAATATAGTGGTATTTTGGCTAATTGTTCTGAAATGGTTATATAAGGTATCGATACTAGGTAATTTTGTGTTCGTTTTAGGTTAATGCAATGAATATATTTTCAATAATCATTCGGGTTATTCAATTGTAAATTTCTTAATTTGGCCGTTTTTTTGGATTTATACTCTTTATTATAATATGTCATGGTCCGTTTATATTCCTTACTGGCGTTTTGTAAAATAAGTTTGTTAGTGTTTGATTTATTGTTCCTATAAATCGTTCTCGCGTCATGATAATTTTTCTGCGCTTTTGGCATCATTGACCAAACCACGGTTTAATGTTGTTAATGGGATATGTTCGTTTTGTAGGGAATGTGTCTCGGGCTGACTTATTAAGTAAAGTAGTTATTTGATCAGTTACATGTATACATGTTATAGAATTTGCGGAGCATGGTAGCGTCTCGCACATCTGTATACTATTTTTCAGCTGCGTATTGTCGATGTTGTAGAAAAGTGTCACTAGAAGACTGCTCCCATTTTGGTTTACAATGAATATGCGTATTATTTTTGGCGTTGTTGATGTTGTTGATGTTGTTAGTGCTGCATGCTTTATTTATTACGTTATGCTTACGAAGATTAATTGATAATTTAAGAAAAGCGTGTTCATCAGAAAATAATGGGTCTGTTTCGATAACCTCAAAATCGCCTATGAACGGGAAACACACACGCCGATCTATTGCATTATCAATGACTGAGTTATTTCTGAATGTAAATTGATCAATATTCATGTCCTTACCTAATCGACCATTCAATATAAATAAGTTATTATTTCGGAAAATATCTATCAGAGCGAATCCATTTGTATTGGTTTTAGTATCATGTGATGATCTAGACAGGGGTATATTCAGTTGCTCGAGAATAGAGTATTTGTTAAAAAAAGGATAAAGTTTCATCACCAAAATCATTCGGCTAAATAATTGTCAGCCGTAATAAAATCGGATAATTTAGAAGTCCTGGCATTTATATCACCTGTAAGCAGTGTGTATTTAAAATTATTGCAAACATTTTCTATTTCATGTTCTAGAGATATAAAGTCGTCTTTATTCAGAAACTTTGATTTATCAGTGGGCACATATACACCTAACATAAGGTCCGCGTCTTTGTTAGTAAATGATATTAGCAGTTTTAGCCATAATACATATTCACTATCAGAACTACCAATTTCAACATATGGCCAATACCTATGCCACCGGATTTACGAATATAGTTCTGTTGTTCAGGTCAATAACATTATGATCGTCAGTATGAGTATCTGTTAGGCATATAATATGGTGGTTATTAATGAACTCAACAACTTCGGGATGCATGAGTCTACGTTTCATGCCTCAAATGTTCAGCGACATAATATTTACAAGTAGTTTTTGTGAGTTACACGCATTCCCCCCGCTGTCCTAGGAATCGTTGTATTTCGGTAGTGGATGTCTATCCTCTTTCGGGTCCAGGGTCTGCTTAATTGGTACGGTTCTCCGGTCGTATGAACCTTTGTAGAGTCAATTCCTACACGAGCAGTAGGAGAGGGGCATAACCTCTGTTCATCGCTCCACGTGAGCGCACATGCGATCTGTGCCTGCGCGAATTTCTGGTTCTAGTCTGTGTGCGACGCGTAGTCTGTGGGTTAACGCTTGTGGACCTATGCCGTTCAGTCGGCCATGAACTTGCAGCAATGAATGGTGAAATTCCACGAACCACTGCATCCTCAAATGTGTGTTTCCGTTGCCAACGGTGGGCATGTCCTGTATATTCATCACGCAAATGCACATTGGATAACGTCATTGGGCGTTTGGGACGCCAAATTGAATAAACCATTGTCCTCGACATTGATTACGATAATTCATTTCAACCGAGTAAGAACAATACGCCGTTATTCTTCGTTTATAACGATAAGTCATTAGACGACCGAATTCAATCTACCTGTAAAATTAGTTATTTCCCGAGGGCCAGACCACGGCCTTTAATGTATCATTAACTTGTCATTATATTTGAGGTACATATGATGACCACTGGCACTGAGCCAATTGGATATCTAAGATATGTGCTTCCATATAGCATACATGTAAAGAGCGTAAACAGTGACCCAGTACCAACCAGTATTTTTTGTAGCACACAATCCCTTTTTCAGAAGTACACATACTGCGTGTAATCAGAGGTTTTTTTTATACTATTTTTTTGTGACGTTATGGCGGGTGGTGTACATTACTTGTACTACCCAGGCATAATTGGGTGGTCTGCCTCCACCATGAAATAATCAACCTTCATACATAGCCTAACATGTGCTGAAAATGACGTGAAAATACCATTCAGCCAAATGTTTAGTGACTGGCACCTCTAATGTTAGTCAATATGCTTCACTTTTCTCTTCTGCAATAACTGACAACCTAGTGCTATTCTACGATTGCATGTTCTGAAACTAAATATGAAGTGCCTTGCAATACCATCCAATTGTATCCTTTTTTTACGATCTTCCAGATGAATTTTGTACAATGGTCCGGAAAATTGTCAGGCCATTTTAACGTGCAAGGTTTATATATGACTTCGCCATAATATAAAGTTTCGCAGTAATGTTTTAGGTTTGTGTTGGACTTCTCCAGTTGGGTTTTCGTTGAGCCGATAGCACTTTGAAAATATCTAGTAGGTTTTGATAACAAAAATCTTGCTGAAGAACATTTTTTGTAATAACTTTGATTTCGATCATTAACGCCATTTACATCGTTATACGATATAGCTAAACAAATGAGCTGGGAGATATAAACCCTACATGATGTAGAAAGTGGGGATTAATTGCTTAGAGCATATACCTTGAATATGGCATGATTGATAATAATTGTAATGCCTTCCTATATTGCAAGTTCATCTTGAAAAATTAAAATTTAGACAAATGTTGTGTAATTACTTTGGTATATTTTGTTAATCAATGACAGTACCATAGTTGTTGAGAAGACTTGCAATATATTTCTTAAAAAAAAATGTCCATAAAAGGTCTGTGCTTCTCTTATATAATGCTTGGGCCCATTAACAAATTTTACAAAGCATAGTCCTAAAGTTTAATGAATTGAGTTGCAAAATGACGAATATATTAAGAGTCTAGCGTGTGTTAGTCGTATTTACGAAATTCAGGAAAATCTGCCTACAACTCATTGGAAGAGTAAACGTCGCAGTTATTTTCTACTGTTATCCATCATCTCGGCAAACTTATTATTTGACGTCAACCCTACTTAAAGATAGTATATAGAGTTTATTACTAAGTGCAGGCTATATTGAATATAGTATAATGAAGAAATTGAAAATTCCAAATTTATTAGATTTTTCTAATTCTATGCAACCTGGTTTTAAGTTAAAATAAGTCTGGATTAATCCATCGAGGTGCTTATTTTAATGTTAAAATTTAATACATAATTTAAATTTGCCACGTGTCCATCTAAAATATAAAAAGCGTGTAAGTGCTTTTTCATTAGGTACATGAAACTGGTATTTACCTATTACAATTCATTGAATTTGAAAAAAATTTTTTTGACCAAGATTACGTTGACATTCATGCATATACTTACCATATACAAAGATCGTATTAAAGAAAACGCCGAAGCCAAATCCGATAAAGAGGCGTATTACGATGAAGACGTATATATTTGGCAACCACACCAGCAATGTAGAGGACACTACCATGAGAACTAGCTCTCCAGCTGACGCCAATTTCCTTCCAAATCTTAGACAAATATTAAAATAGTATTAGAACATAGGTGAATATGTCGCTCAAACCTAACAGTTTCTGATGGGTTAGTAAATGTGAATGGAGAAAAATTACTTGGAACTAACTGTTTGGCAACTATTGTGGCAAACTATCGTGTTTCATGTCATATTTCTCCCGAATAATTCAGTAATTGCATAATGTGTTCGTTCAAAATATTTTTTTTTTTTATATTTTGAAAGTAGATATAAATGTTGAACAGGAAATGTAGCTTTCAAGGACCACAACAAACCACACATGCGCACAGACACAAACACGAATTACATAGATGAATAAAAGGCAGGATATGACATCACAAACATATAAAGATTGACAATAGGGCTACTGCCATGAAATTGTCAGTGGCATAAAAAGGCCGCTAGTGGTTTAAATCAGGTTTTAGTTTGCACCAAACCTCACACTTGTCATCACAATAAAATGAAACAGAGCCAATAAATATAGGATCTTACATGAGTACTCATTCATTTATTAAACGAGTGGCAAAATTATATAATGCGAGGCTCTTGCCGTATTTGAACAGAAAGAAGCGAGATCACCCACATTGATTCAAAATACTTCATGTACTTGGTGGGAAGGTAAAATGGTCGTGGCGTGTTTATGTCTCCGTGACAACATTTATTGTTTTCGGTATTGTTTTAACACCTGTTACTTGATGTCTCTCGGCAGGTATTTTACGCTTGCGTAAAACCTTGCTTATTTGCATACTTATATAACTAGAGGTATATCGAAAATATAGAATTGTGTTATTCCACTCACACACCGCAAGTTATGTGATAAAGATAACTATCCTCGCCAGGTTATATTCTCTAACAGATAAGGCAGTATTATTAGGCAACATAAGCATAACAAATAAATGATTAAAGTAAGGATCCACTTACCTGTCAGAGAACTGTCCCATAACCACAAAGCTAAATACAGCACCAATGTTTAAAGCCGTGGTTGCATGTGCCCGATAAATTATTCTTGTGCAAACTAAATCCGTCTGAAAAATAATGTATTTCGTTTGTATTTCTATCTTCTTCGTGCATCCATTCAAATGTTGATGCGCATATAGTTTCTTTCAGTTTGTGTCACAAAAAGAGAAACAATCTTGTTTTAGATGTTTGGCAGCATAAGTGCTGAGCAAATAAGAGAACATGTATAGGTACGTTTCTTTTTAAAAGGTTTAAGTACAGAATATTGTACTCATGTTTTGTTTCGTTTCTTAGTTTATTTTATCGTATATGACAGTCATATAAAGATAACGTTTCGTGCAGTTGCTGCAGTTGTCAGACTACCCATCGACAAGAAAATGTAAAATGCATGCCATTGTTATTTAGACAAGTTAATAGGACATATAGGTATAAAGTTTACTGCCATTAATGATTCCATTACAACACATATAGAACCAGGGATGTCATTAACAGGCGGTAGGCGGGGATTTACCCACTGCTACTTTGACTGGTCTACCTGGCTACTATGATTACAATTTTTCTAGTATATTATTCAAGTTATGAACCCGATGTACTTAGGGCATAACTTTGTAGACAATGCTAACCGCCACTCTGAAATGATTTAGCTCAGGTTGGATCACGATCTCTGAAGGTAGCCGAATTCACTGAATTTCTACAAAACGTCAATTTGTTTCACTTCACCAGTCTTTATGAGGAGATGAGGAGACGTTATTCCGATGCAAAATCACACATATCAAAACCTACAGACCCTTACAGATTCACAAGTATTAAGAGAACAATACAGGTGAGAGCAACATTGGTCTCTTAACACATGTGGTCTCCTTAACACAGGTGGTCTCTTAACACATGTCGTCTCCTCTTAACAAAGGTGGTCTCTTAACATCGATGGTCTCTTAATATAGGCTGTTGTGTGATTTAATTTAAAACAATACAATGAGGAACTGAAACTGATCATTTTAAGACATGTCTTATCCTAACAGAGGTGGTCTCATCAACAGGTGAGATTGTAGTTCTCACACTTCAACATGTCCTAAACAGGACGTGGACTTAGTGCCACACACTAACACACGCATTCACGCACATAAACAATAACACACACGCATAGTCACATTGAGTGTACTTACTTCCGTAACAACGGTGTTCTCAAACACTGATTTGTCATAAACCCATCTACTGCATTCCAGTTGTCGTGTTACAGTGCCATAGTCTACTGTAGAAGAATTATGTAAAGAAGACGCATTGCCCACGTCACCGTTTTTTATCATAAAGCTGTAGTATTTGGAAGTCGTGTTCTCTCTTTGGTAAATAGAGCATTTGGAATATCCATCGTCATCATCAGCTGGTGGAATCCACATGTCTATCAACTGCCGGTGTACCTCGTTTTGCACAATGTATGTATCGTTAAGCATACCAGGAATCGCACATCTTCAAGGGAATGAAATAACGGAATTTAAATTAATGCTGGTACTGGAGCATTTGTTCGGCTTTAGATGTATCTAATACACAATAATGAGTGTGTGTTAGTGCGTGCGTGCGTGCGTGCGTGCGTGTGGATAAGATTTTGTACCAACACTTAGAAACGGATTCAAGCACGCAGCCCTAGAACACCACTAGTTGCCTGGGATTTACAGACCATCATAGTCTTAGATATAGATCCTTCTTGTTGCCACAAATGCTTAAAGTTGTCAGAGAATCGGCAAACAGGGTATATTATGATACCCTTATTATGCATCATGCTTTTCATCAAGTTTTTTAGATATTGTTCGGATCGGATGTAGGCGCTCGTCTATGTAAAGGAATTATTTCCATACGTGTTATGAGCGGATGTATGCGCTCGTCTGTGTAAAGCAATTATTTAGATTTGTGTTAGGAGCGAATGTAGGCACTCATCGGTGTAGATACGTTTTAGGAGCGGATGCAGGCGTTCGTCTGTGCAAAGGAATTCATTAGATACGTGTTAGGAGTGGATGTAGACGCTCGTCTGTGTAAAGAAATTATTTCGATACGTGTTAGGAGCGGATGTAGGCGCTCGTCGGTGTAAAGTAATTATTTAGATCCGTGTTTGGAGCAAATGTAGGCGCTCGTCTATGTTAAGGAACTATTTAGATACGTGTTAGGAATGGATGTAGGCGTTCGTTGGCGTAAAGTAATAATTTAGATCCGTGTTTGGAGCGAATTTAGGCACTCGTCGGTGTAAAGGACTTATTTAGATACATGTTAGGAGCGGATGTAGGCGCTCGTCTGTGTAAAGGAATTATTTAGATACGTGTTAGGAGCAGATGCCGAAGGAATTATTTAAATACGTGCTAGGAGCGGATGCAGGCGCTCGTCTGTGTACAGGAATTATTTAGATACGTGTCAGGAGCGAATGTGCAGTCGCTCGTCTGCGTAGAGGAATTATTTAGATACGTGTTAGGAGCGAATGTAGGCGCTCGTCTGTGTAAAAGAATTATTTAGTTACGTGTTAGGAGCAAATGTGCAGTCGCTCGTCTGTGTAAGGAATTAATTAGATACGTGTTAGGACTGATGTAGACACTCGTCTGTGTAAAGAAATTATTTAGATACGTGCTAGGAGCGAATGCAGGCGCTCGTCTGTGTAAAGGAATTATTTGGATACGTGTTAAAAGCGGATGTAGGTGGATGTAGGCGCTCGTCTGTGTAAAGGAATTATTTAAATACGTGTTAGGAGCGTATACGCAAGCGCTCGCCTGTGTAAAGGAATTATTTAGATACGTGTTAGGAGCAGATGTAGGCGCTCATCTGTGTAAAGGAATTATTTAAATACGTGTTAAAAGCGGATATAAGTGACGTAGGCCTCGTCTTTGTAAAAGCAATAGGTTCGTGTTCTTAGCATTGCAGTTCATCGTTAAGGGTGGTAATTTGGATGTTACTCCATATACTAAATGGAACTATTTGAGCGATATTTCATGGAAACTGCAGGACATTATTAAGATTGCGGTGTCCAAAATTCACATTAAAACAGGCCATGCCCCTTTCCCGGATTGACCAGCAACAGGAGTGAAGGGTCATGAAAATTTGAAAATACAATATTGCAAATTAACGTTTTAGATGTGTAACATGTTAGCTTAGATGGGTGCATTTTTTGGGGATGCAAGTTTTGCAAGAAACTTTTATTTATTCATTTTTGGTAAAATTAACGCCAAATGAGATTTCGGCAATTTTTTACTGCGGACTTTGCTTAGGGGAAAGGTGGCTATTTCATGGATTTGAATAATTTGTCATGAAAATTGATTGGAAATAAGAGCCAGAATTTGTTTGTTTAGATGTGTCAGGTTTGTCAGTAACCAGCTGTCACGTCATACAGCCGTCCATGGGAAGTTAATTAGTGGCCCATAACCTTAACCTGAAACTTATAACATATTGCATTTTCTATATACTATATATAGTAAACGGAAGTACAAACTCTCCATATTATTATTTTAATATATTTTTTGTTTTCCGTTTTTCTTGTCATGAGACTGGATATATTTCGTATGGATATATTTGAACCGCACAACACTTTTTTTTTTGGATGACTGATTTTCAATCTTGGTGCACGTGTAAAACATATAAAGAAATATAAAAATATAGGACAGGGAAAGCAGCATTCAAGGACGACAGTCAACCACAAAACAAAAAACAAACACGCAAACGGACAAACGAGAAGGCAAAAGTAATAAAAAAATGCAAACGACATCACAAACACAAAAGGGTTGACAATAGGGCTTCCGCCTTGGAACGGCCAGTGGCAACAAATGACACTGGAGGTTTAAACCGGTTCTAGGGTGCACCAAACCTCACACTTACCCTAATGTCATCCCATTAAAACAGGACAGTGTAAATAAAGAAACCCCGCCATGATCTTATCTCTAACCAACAAGGCAGCATCAATAGGCAATATAAGTAAAACACAAATATGCTCGTGTAAATATAATACAAAAAAAAAAAATAGCCTAGAAAGCCACAATGAAGGTACTCAATGAATTGGCAGAAGCCAGAGCATCAAGAGAATAAACCATTAAGGGCACGACAGGAAATATCATAGAACGCCACCGTCCCAATGGGCTTTAGGTAGGCGTCATCATAGGGTCCACAGCCTGTCCGGTCATCGTACAATTAAAGAGGAAAGCATAGTGGCGGACTGTAAAAGGGCCCACCACCAATCATGCAGTACGTTGCAAAATGATAGGGTCATAACCTCTTTTGATAAAATCTTTTTAACAAGTTTAACAAAGATAGTATGAAAGTGATCATGACCAAGAATCTTACGAAGTTTATAAATCACATCACCATAGAAGTCAGGTTGTGATAGTCCTTGTCGCAGAAGTACTTGACTTATTCATTAATACGACCGATGTGTATGTAAATTACTACGGTGCGTTAGAAGTTTCTATGAGTATTTCTTCTATATGTCCTGGAATAAGTAAAGAAATAAATGGTGTAATGGTTAACATCTGGGTCTAGTTATCGAATTGTAACCTAGTGATTGAACTGAATGTTGTTAAACGGATCATCAACACATTATAGGTTATTTAGAGAGGAAAGGGATACCTAGAAATCCAGGATATAGCCCTTCTCTAACTATCAAATAGATTCCCGGGCTCGTGCTTCGTGGTTTACACCTGAGTCCGTATTCATAAAACCTCTTAGCAATATCTTACGTCACATTTTATCACATTTGTCTCGATTTCAGACGTTTCCTTAATATTGCTAATAAGGTTATGGATAAATAAAATCTACAGCTAAATATTTTTCTTAAAATAGATGGTTTGTAGTGTCCCGGAGAGGTTAATAAGGAGATATGTAAAAATCTTAAATTTTGGCTTAAGTAATATTTTCGACTTAAGTTGCTTTATGAATACGGGTCCTGGTCAAGGTGAATATCAGCTGTGAACTATATAAGTGATGCTTTTTAGGTTGGAATATGGACGACAATGATGGAATGTGAATATAGTATTCGCTTCGGGTCATAAATTATTGTCTGGATATCTCATGAAATATTTAGGTTGATTGTTAATTCCGCCATGTGACCGATACTTAAGTAAATATGTATACAGTTCCACGCGACTGCCTGTTCAAAACTGTTAAACGGCCATGGACCTTTATAGTACTGATACCGTTTCCGATACATTTGTTGTCATTCTCAAACTTAATGTATAATTCGATGGCGCAAATTGTAAAGTTCACAGTGAGCGTTTTCACATTACTTATTAATTTGGAAACAAAAGCAGACGAAATGTTAATAAACATTCTACTGTGATTTTGTTGATAGTGGAGATTATATGTCAAGATAACCGGTCAATAAATAGTTATATACATTATAGTACACCTTCAATAGTTTCTCGAAGCATCCCTTGATGTAGACACCATTCCACACTATTTATATAAAGCTCAGGAATGAACCGGTAGTGTCACGGACAGTGGTCAGAGGAGAACGTTGTAATCGTTATTCTGACTGACCAGATGCTATAATTATATCAAACAGTACTTGTATGACTCTTTTTTTTTGTTGATTTTTGACAAAACATAGTTGATGTGGCAAGTACTTATTAGTCAATATGCACAAACAAGACAACATAGTTGATGTGGCAAGTACTTATTAGTCAATATGCACAAACAAGACAACATAGTTGATGTGGCAAGTACTTATTAGTCAATATTTACAAACAAGACAACATAGTTGATGTGGCAAGTACTTATTAGTCAATATTTACAAACAAGACAACATAGTTGATGTGGCAAGTACTTATTAGTCAATATTTACAAACAAGACAACATAGATGATGTGGCAAGTACTTACTAGTCAATATTTACAAACAAGACAACATAGTTGATGTGGCAAGTACTTATTAGTCAATATTTACAAACAAGACAACATAGTTGATGTGGCAAGTACTTATTAGTCAGTATGCACAAACAAGACAACATAGTTGATGTGGCAAGTACTTATAAGTCAATATGCACAAACAAGACAACATAGGTGATGTGGCAAGTACTTATTAGTCAATATTTACAAACAAGACAACATAGTTGATGTGGCAATAAACTTATTAGTCAATATGCACAAACAAGACAACATAGTTGTGTGGCAAGTACTTATTAGTCAATATTTACAAACAAGACAACATAGTTGTGTGGCAAGTACTTATTAGTCAATATGCACAAACAAGACAACATAGTTGATGTGGCAAGTACTTATTAGTCAATATGCACAAACAAGACAACATAGTTGTGTGGCAAGTACTTATTAGTCAATATGCACAAACAAGACAACATAGTTGATGTGGCAAGTACTTATTAGTCAATATGCACAAACAAGACAACATAGTTGATGTGGCAAGTACTTATTAGTCAATATTTACAAACAAGACAACATAGTTGATGTGGCAAGTACTTATTAGTCAGTATGCACAAACAAGACAACATAGTTGATGTGGCAAGTACTTATTAGTCAATATGCACAAACAAGACAACATAGTTGATGTGGCAAGTACTTATTAGTCAGTATGCACACACAAGACAACATAGTTGATGTGGCAAGTACTTATTAGTCAATATTTACGAACAAGACAACATAGTTGAGGTGGCAAGTACTTATTAGTCAATATGCACAAACAAGACAACATAGTTGATGTGGCAAGTACTTATTAGTCAATATTTACAAACAAGACAACATAGTTGATGTGGCAATAAACTTATTAGCCAATATGCACAAACAAGACAACATAATTGTGTGGCAAGTACTTATTAGTCAATATTTACAAACAAGACAACATAGTTGTGTGGCAAGTACTTATTAGTCAATATGCACAAACAAGACAACATAGTTGATGTGGCAAGTACTTATTAGTCAATATGCACAAACAAGACAACATAGTTGTGTGGCAAGTACTTATTAGTCAATATGCACAAACAAGACACATAGTTGATGTGGCAAGTACTTATTAGTCAATATTTACAAACAAGACAACATAGTTGATGTGGCAAGTACTTATTAGTCAATATTTACAAACAAGACAACATAGTTGATGTGGCAAGTACTTATTAGTCAATATTTACAAACAAGACAACATAGTTGATGTGGCAAGTACTTATAAGTCAATATGCACAAACAAGACAACATAGTTGATGTGGCAAGTACTTATTAGTCAATATTTACAAACAAGACAATATAGTTGATGTGGCAATAAACTTATTAGTCAATATGCAGAAACAAGACAACATAGTTGTGTGGCAAGTACTTATTAGTCAATATTTACAAACAAGACAACATAGTTGTTTGGCAAGTACTTATTAGTCAATATGCACAAACAAGACAACATAGTTGATGTGGCAAGTACTTATTAGTCAATATGCACAAACAAGACAACATAGTTGATGTGGCAAGTACTTATTAGTCAATATGCACAAACAAGACAACATAGTTGTGTGGCAAGTACTTATTAGTCAATATGCACAAACAAGACAACATAGTTGATGTGGCAAATACGTATTAGTCAATATGCACAAACAAGACAACATAGTTGATGTTGTGGCAAGTACTTATTAGTCAATATGCACAAACAAGTGCGGTTCGTCGATGTTTTAAAAGAGCTTGGCAACTCTAGCTCTCTGCACGGAATAACGAAGATAGTTTCTTCCAGACAGATAGCGGTAAAAGTGCTCTTGAGTTTACTGCTAATGGATAAGTAAAACATATATACTCAGTAAAAAGAAGCGAAAACTGGGTTGGATGGGGTATGAAGTAAAATCTTAATTTCGGTTTAAAGGGTTTGCAAATTGTAAAATTAAAACATTTAATATGCAATTTTAAACAAGTTATCACATTTTTTCAGTAAAACGTGTTTTTATGTTTTATTGTCAAAATACCCGTTATAAAATGCTGCTAATATAACCTTCCCATCGCTTAATGTAATTAAGGCGGGACGACGTAATTCGGAAGTTTTCAACTGTTTGTAGTGATCCATGATATTTAAACATTGTAAGGATAATGTCATTAAATAGTATATACTTTTACGTCTGCTTCATCAATTCAGTGAACAATTAATGCAACTACTTGAAGCGTTGATGAATAACAGTTATTTAAAGTAGCTATCCCGCCAACAAAAGTCAAATTGTACAACATATTTACAACGTTTCTATGAGGTCTATATATAACTTACATATGTTAAGAATCCAAACTCTATCGACACAATATAAACGGCGCTAACCAGCTACTCTAGCCACGCCAAACCCCAAAACTGAAGCGTTAAATTAGAGTTGCCAACTCATAATTAATTTTACGCAGATTCAATCACGGGTAGTTTAAGAACCCGTGCAAAAATCTATACTTTTAATCGGCATATATACATTATTATAATTATAACCAGAACACCTAAACAGAGTTTTGATAAACGATTTTGTAGTTTACTTTTGGCGTTATTTGGTGGGATAGTTAAACTAAATAACCTACTTTATAGTGTAAAAGAGTGTATAGTTTATGCCGAATAAGAGGATTTGGTCCATTCTAGAATTTCTTACAATTTTTTTATATTTAACAGGCACGTGTGGCTTATTTGCGTTTCAGGTAATGGGTTTGTGTATAGAGTTCCCAGCTGTAACAGTCTGCAATAGATACAGCAAGATACCAGCCAATAGTGATCTTGAAAGAACTCTAACCGGAGCTTCAGTTGCAGCATCTGACTCAGGATCAGGAGCCCGCGGTAGTGGTAATACTTCTATCTGGGACAAGTTCGACGATTTTTATGAAACCGAAACAAATGATAATTACACTAGCAACGATTACGTCACCCAAGAACAACTGACATCACATGTTGATGGGTATGAAGAGTGGCGACAGCGGATTTTTGCAGACTTTAAGAAGATTCCCGCCATGGAAAGATTAGAAATAGGACATCAAGTGACAGATATGGTTCACTCCGCATCTTTCGCAAGTATTTATTATCTAACGCGTTCATATCAACTGTAGGAAGTTGTCCTAGCCCTGTGCAGGATAGGGTATACACGTTATACTCATTCATATGTATTACAAGGTGAGCAATTACCAGAATGTATACCCTGGTTTGCACCGTTAACGGTCAAACACATCTTGTTGGAATGTGTAGACTTTGATCCTATGCGTCAAAGGTACTACAATGTTAATACTATGAAAGAGTTATTTGAAACTATAGATTTTAGTCTTGTTTTCGATTTCCTGAAAGAAATCGGACTATATAAATCATTATAATACTTTCTTATATATATTTACTTATTTATATACCCGTTGACGAGCATTAGTCGATTTACATATACAGTTTATATTACTACCATATCATCCCGTATTTGTAAATAGTTTTATCTTTATATATTTACATTATTTTTTAATTACTACTTCATTTCTTCATCTTTCATCAGTTTTTTCGCACAATCTGACCTATTTATGTGTCGACGTGCCGTAAAACACCATTCATTCATTCATATCAACTGTAGATAGAGTTATGTATTCATCTTTCTCCTAACGTAACTTTATTTTATTAAATTATAACAGATTTATATATCCCATTTATTTCGCACCTGTATAAATCTAACCATTTGTTTGTGTCTCAAAACTGTTGCTTAAAAACAAAACACATTACGTGATCCCGCCTTAATTACATTAAGTGATGGGAAAGCGTATATTAGCAGGATTTTATAACGGGTATTTTGACAATAAAACATGTTTAAAAACATTTGTTGCTGAAGAAATGCGATAAACTGTTTAAAATTACCTATTAAAAAAATGTTTTAATTTTACAATATGCAAACTGTTTAAGCCGAAATTAAGGTTTTATTTCATACCACATCCAACTCCGTTTTCGCTTCTTGGAGAAGGGGTTGGATGGGGTATGAAAGTTAATACTCGTACCACGTAACGATCTAAATTAGTTTCGTATTGTACTCCATCTGGGTCCGTATTCATGACACTTCTAAGCAATATCTTAAGTCAAATTTTATCAATTTGTAAACACCTTTTTCAAACTATTTAAGACGTTTCTTTAATATTGTTAATAAGGTTATGGATAAATAAAACCTACAGCTAAATATTTATCTTAAAATAGATGGTTTGTAGTGTCCCGGAGAGGTTAATAAGTAGATATAAAAATATGTAAAAATCTTTAATTTGACTTATGTAATATTGTCCTCTTAGTTGCTTTATGAATACGGGCGCTGGTATCTAGAGTCCCATAAATCTATATTCAGTAGACGTGTAAATCCATGTTCCGTATTTGTATTATGACTAACTCCAACAGTTTAACTTAATAAGTCTAATTAAGTCATTCACGATTAATCTAACGATTCTGTTTTAGTTGAAACTAAATTGAAACAGTACTGTTTTGATCCTTAAAATGTGTTTTTCAAATTATATTTTTACACAGTTAATAAATGTTAACTGTGTAAAAATATAATTTGAAAAATACATGTAAAGTATATTTATCACATAACGTCCCTTGTTAGCAGTGTCGAACACCCATTTAATATTATATTGTATGACACACGTGTAATACAACCTGGAACGATTTTGATTGATTGGGTTAAACCTGTAACACTACGCAAGTTTATTAACTGAAACTATTTTATTTATTACAAATTCACCCACATCTGAGTCATAAACTTATTAATTGTGACAGCTTATACAAATAATGCACGTTATACAAAACAGTGTTGTTGGTTTGTTAATAAGTTGGCGTAAACTGCTATTTTGTAAAGAGGTAAAACAAGAACTCTTTTATACGCAAAGTTATGTGTGAGACGCGACGTTACGACGTCACAGACGTTTTGGCGCTAACGTGTTTCTGACGCCGTGGCGGTTCTATGTCCATCTGAATTAACTTTTACTAATTTGATTGCAATGTTATGTGATAAAAAGGATCTTAAACTCGTTCCCATTCCATATAAGATTTATGAAACTTCGCCAAAAGGCTCGTTAAAATTAAAATAATTCATAACTCGTTTTATAAATTTTATATGAAATGGGAACTCGTTTAAGATCCTCTATATACTGTATTATATATTCTGGTAAATTAATAACAAAATATCAAGTTGAAAGTAAACTGTACAACGTTTGTTTAGATATGGTGGTGTGAGATAAAGTGGATATTTGAGTACAATATTTAATTCATTTCGCCTCGTCCAAATATGGACTCTTGTCTGCTGGTAACTCGTCCATATTGTGCAAAACACTGTTAAATAACCTCACAATATAGACTCTGACGTCATTATGGGTAAAGGCCGGCCTGTGACGGCAAAAAAGGCAAACATCAGGAGCTGTACTTCTTTTTATACTTAATTAGTTTGAGAGGCAGGGCCATGATTTGAGATTAAGGGGCCTAACGTTTAAAACACATTATCAAGAAGAAGAAGGATTGGAAAACTTTATATTAATCCCATCTTTTACAGGTTTTGCTCATTTTTCATTTGTCTCTGCAGTATACAGGTTAAAAAATAAATGGAGAAGGATATATTTCTGTACTTAATCGGTCTTCTACCAATCTCATTAAAATCATACCCTTTATCTCGCTACGATGCTCTACAATACTAAGGCCTATAGCGGAGAGAATCAAATCTTAATTAGGATTTGATTTTAATAAGACTGGTCTTCTACGTACGTTTATCATGCAAATAATGTTTCTACTATACTATACAAATACAGGTGTGTAGCGACACTTTTGAACGTTTCACTATAGCTTCAATTTGGAGCGCAATTCGCGGGGAGCTCAGTGGCCGACGGGTTAACAACGTTGCTTTGTATACATTTTCGCTTCTCACCACTGCGGGTTCAAATCCTGATAGTGGGATGAGACGCGGCTATTTTATTCCAGAATCGCTCCAGTAATCCAATGGGAGTTCGTCTTGTATGTGTTGAAGTGTCGATTCTTACTGATGGCGAGAGGTGTACAGTACTGGTTCTACCCAGGAACAAGTGGGTGATATGCCTCCACCACAAACAATTCGACGGTCATATATAACCTTACATGTGTTGAAAATGACGTAAAACACCATACAAACAAACAAATCTATGCGTATCATAAGAATACACATAGAGCTCTCACGTGACCGGAGGAGCTCTATGCGTAGGTTATGTACTGGAAATACGCATAGAGCTCTGTGGAGCCTCATATGTCACACACCGCATTTTCACAAATTTGTGAAAATTGCGTACGCATTCTTCACAAATCGCAAATATGAAATTTCCGGAAGTGCGTCATAATGAAGCGCATATTTCACAGCTATTTACATGTGTAATGTTTAGGATAATTCATCTCCCAAACTCATTGAATGGAATAATGATTCCGTAAAAGCGTCTAGTGTTTATAGTACACATTAAGTGTAATGACCTCTTAAAGATTTCGTTCGTTCGTTCGCTTGAAGAAGCACTGCTTTTAAGGCTGGGTTAGGTAGGCGAAAAGCAGAACAAACTGACAACTGTGTACTGGATTCCTAAATTACATAACAATCCGTATAAGGCCCGCTTTATTTCGAATTCTAGTGCCTGCACCACCACAAACATCTCCAAATTTTCAACTTCTTGTCTTACTGTCGTTAAAGATCACATTAAACAATATTGTGCTAAAACTTATGAAAACCGTGGGATTAATTTGTTTTGGTCTATTAAAAATTCAGGAGACGTTCTTGATCAAATTTGAAATAAACGTCAAGTTCCATCTATAAGCATGGCTTTATGACTTCTCTACACTATATACAACCTTACCACATCACCTTATCAACGACAAGCTTATTGCTCTAATTCGAAAAACATTCGCTTGGGAAAATACTACATTTTTGGCCTGTAATAATATTAAAGCGTTTTTTACTAACGGCAGTTTAGACAATTACACTATGTGGACTTGCCAAGAAGTTTGTGAAGCACTCATCTTCCTATTAGATAATATTTTCGTATGGTATGGAACGACCGTTTATAGACACATTGTTGGTATCCCTATGGGTACGAACTGTGCACCCCTTGTCGCAGATTTGTTTTTAAATTGCTATGAAAGAGATTTCATTTTGAGTATTTCACCAGATACCCAGGCATATGTTGTTATTGAAGCCTTTAATGACACCTCTCGGTATCTGGATGACATTTCTTTTCTACTATGATTAATAATATATACCATAAAGAACTTCAACTTAACAAAGCTAATATTTCTGATACTGACGCTTCTTTTCTCGATTTACACCTCTCCATTGAAAATGGTGAAATAATTAGCACAATATACGACAAGAGAGAAATGATGTTAATTTTGATATTGCTATTTATATGGGGATGTTCGTCGAGCAACTTCTTATGGGTTCTGTTTGTCTCAACTTATTCGTTTTTCTAGAGCTTGTACTCGAGTTGAGGATTTTAATATTCGTAATCTTTGTATAACTAAAAAGCTACTCCATCAGCGCTACCGTTACCATAAACTTCGTAAAACCTTTGCAAAATGTTATTATCGTAACCCTGATCTCTTCTTTCCAAATATAAAAATAAGTTAAGAACTCTTCTGCGACACGGACTATCACAACCTGACTTCTATGAAGACGTGATTTACAAACTTCGTAAGATCCTTGGTGATGATCACTTTCATACATACTGTCTTCGTTAAACTTGTTAAAAGATTAATCAAAAGAGGTTATGACCCTATAATTTTGCAACGCACTGCATGCTTGGTGGTAGACCCATCTACAAATCTCCACTGTGCTTTCCTCTTTAATTGTGCGATGACCGGACAGGCTGTGGACGATGACGTCTACCTATAGTCCAAAAGGACGGTGACGTGTGTCTGCAGTCTTGTTTTGTCGTGCCCTCAATGGTTTATTCTCTTGTTGCTCTGGCTTCTGCCTGCCAAGTCATTGAGCACCTTCTTTGTGGCTTTCTATTAATGATGCCGTGTTGGTTAGAGAATAGTTCATGGCAGGGATTTCTGTATTTGCACTGTCCCGTTTTATTGGGATGACAGTAGGGTAAGTGTAAGGTTTGGTGCGACTTAGAACCTGGTTTAAACCCCCAGCGGCCTTTTTTGCCACTGACCGTTCCAAGGCGGTATCCCTATTTTCCGGCTATAGACAGGCTTCCCGTCGGCGTTGGATGATACGGTAGTACTCATTGTACGATACGATACGCGTCGGCGCTTTGGACGTGCAGGCTCATAATGTAATTTCGTTCATGTGTTTTGGAGATTAGCAAACCTATATATTTTTTGAGACGTTGTGGGTCTACTGAATGCAAACACTAACGTTTCTTTCATTTTACCCGATTGCATTTTTGGTGCCATTTTGGAAACTATTTTCTGTTATATCTCAAATGTTAAGCCATCTAGTCTCTTTATTTTATTGGCTCAACCTATGTTTTTTGGGGTAAGAAATCCAATGATAGTATTTGCCATAACCTTAACTCGATTAGAAACTATATTTAGTATCATCGGTAGGTAGGTCGAAGTTCACGGTCACAGTGAACTAACTTTGCACTGAAAACGAATTCGGCTCAATACCGTGACGCTCCACGCTTTCACTTATTTTTTTGGGGAGATAACTTGGGTAGTTTATTATATTTTTTCTCGTAACCAGTCCGATGGATTATTTCTTTTAACACAGTCACCCATATTTCAATTACCGACACTTCCGGTGAAAATCGTTCAAGGTAAATCGTGCATAAGGTATGAAACTACTAATTATTTTCCCCATAGACACCAATGTTAAAGTGTCACATATTAATGATTTGCTGCAAATTCAACTCAAGTATGGATAAAAGCAGCACCTGCAGTACCTAATACACTTCTAACACTCTACAAAGATCACACGTACTCTCGTTAACAGGTAATCTAATAGGTTTAACCCATCTGCCAGATTCAATTTTTAATCTATGAGATGAAACTCTTAGTTTTGTAAATGATTGACAAAATGTGTACACATTTATATTTTCTGAATATGACTGAATTTGAAAAATTGCAATACTGTTGTAGAAAACAGCTCTGCTTGAGCTCTGCAACCTATGATTCCAGTTTTGAATAAAGTGATCACTCAGTCTTTGTTTAATACTGTTTATAAATATATTTTCATTTCCAACACCTTGTTCGATCCATACATAATAAACACCTAGTGAAGCTAATAAATGTTTATCAAGCGATGCCCAGTTAACTTTTTGTGGATACAATTCCGAGTCACCTAATGAGATATCTCTTAGTAATGAATGATGTTCTTCCCAACTCACCATATATGAAATCATTTTGTGTGTTGTCTTTTTATCCCCTAAAATCCTTTTACACAATTGCAAATGGACTCGTTCATTTGTTCATTTTTAAAATTGCCTTTTGCGCTTGACCCGAAAGAGTAGTTTGAGCTTCTGTAAAAGATCCAACAGTAGAAAAAATACATTCCTAAATAAGTAAACTTACTGACAATTTCTATCACTCTGTCTTCGTAATAAGATGCTAAATTTCTTGGCAACATTCCCTCTTTTCTAAATATCATTACTTTTGTTTTTGTCGAGTTAACTTTTAATTTCCATTTACTACAGTAGTTTGATAATATATTAAAAAGAGTATGATAATGGACCTTTGGAAATGGCCGAGCACGACACATACGAAATATTGCATTCTCGGTTTGATTGAGACTGTTCATGAGCGGTAGTGAAATATGCTAGCTACCGCTCACGCCCTCTAGCCCCGGGTTGAGCAGAAGTTAATATTCATAATAATCAACAGTATTGAATGTTAACCATCCCGAAGATGGCAAGCATATGGCGCTGGATATAGCAATATTTGTATCTTTATTTCATCCCCTATATCCAGCGGCGTATGGTCCCAGGATCTAATAAAATTGTATGCCCCGAAGAGCGAAATAAACAACAAGGAATTTAGTTGGGAGCAGCGGTTATGAAGCCTGCGTATCACAGCCAAAAGACTAAATTAAAAAGCAGACAACATATCCTATGAGTGGTTAAACAATACACAGAGCCTTTTATCGGCCGGAGTAACGGAACCACCGAATCGAAAATTAAGTAAGAAAACAAACGAAATTGAAAATGTACCCCCGATCACTAAATATAAGTATCGGGCTCAGCGATCTCCAAAGATCTAATGAATAACAGTACTGATAGCAAGCGCGGGGAGACGTTTTACAGCCGCCACACTGCACAAGCAACGCCACTGTGCTATAAAAAAAAAGTGTATGATAATGGACCTTTTTCTGTAACTCTTCGGGTAAATTAGCAAAGATAACTATATCATCCGCATATAAAAACATGAACATTTTAAACATATTGACATCTAATCCTTCTAGTCCACTAAGTAAGTATTCACTTTCAATATCGTTAAGAAACATGGAAAAAAAGAAAAGGTGACAAACATTCGTCTTGCCTGACGCCTAACATGCAAAGTAACTCATCACTAAGATTATTACAACACTTTGCTTGAGATTTAACACTTGTATACATCGATTTAATTATGTTAAGAATTTTCTCTCTAATTCCAAATTGGGTTAACTTGTACCATAAGTTATCTCTAAAAACGTAATCGAATGCTTTGGTAAAATCGATAAATACACAATACAACTTTTTCCCCTGATTTAGTATATGCGTAATTAAACCATGTAAAACAAAATTGTTATCGACAGTACTCATACCCGACCTAAGTCCCACCTGTGCTTCAATTAAAACATTGTACTTTTCCGCCCATTCAGTTAATCTATTATTTAATGCTCTAGTAAATAACTTGCCTAAACAACTGATCCAGGTAATACTTCTATAATTACAAACGCTATGTATACTACCTTGTTTATGTAATGGAATAATGTATCCCTCTGACCAAACATCTGGAAAGTAACCTTTATCTAACAATATATTAAACATTTTTGTCCGTTTAAAAATAATTCATTGATAAGTAAGTCGGGACTAGCAGATCGATTTGTTTTTAATTGTTTAATTGACTTTATTACCTCTTCTTCTGTGAAGATAACATTGGGATTTGTCGTTCATCGACATAAATCCTTTTATTTAAGTGGGATTGATAATTTTCATTAACAATTTTCGCAATCCTGCTTATTGTGTGTTTGGCTGCCCTGTTTTTGGTTTATTAATGAGTGTGTAAATCGTACGCTACACCAATTATCTGTCTCTAAAGATGCGGCCATTTTCTGCAGGTGGTATCAGATGTAAATTGCAAACTTTAGCATGTGTCGTGTTCATTTATGAAAAATATGTAATGTTCCATTTCTTACAGTTATACAAGTTAAACATAAATCACAAAGCGACATTTCAAACATTGCGAATGTCAGATGTATCCAAAATATTTGGTGTAGAATTTGGGAATAAATCCCCAGAGCTGGCTGATACATTGACAATGGATTTATAAGTGGCGTTCCATTTTCCAAGACCTTGGAAGCATTCAGATGCTTTTCATATGGTTTATTTCATGGCTATTCCATTGGTTCGATGAGTATTATTTATCCTGTCATTGTTAAACAAGTCATAGCAAATGGCACCGGTATCTATTTAATTTGTGTGTGTGTGGGTGGGTGTAGTGCAAAGGTTTATTGTCCCTCCGCCTTTTAACCGATATGACGTAATGAATGTATTATTCCAGTTGGGATTGTCCCTACCCTATATATAGCACTGAGTTCTGTGCATGGTCACTAAACTATAATAAGCACTTCTATGCTATGTCCTACTCGAAGTAAAACTGTTCTATGCATGACCCGTTCTATGCATGACCCAAAATTAAATTGTTATAACACTTTTCGTATCAATTATATATATAACACCTTTAAACCTCTTTTTAATACCTATCTCCGAATAAAGGGAGGCATTTATAAACCAAGTAAGGTGTTTTTGAAGGCACAAAATAGAAATATTTGTCAACACTATCCAGATGTTCAGGTCGTGTGGTGAGGGGTATGTGCCGGTTGAGGGTGGTTGTTATTCACGGGTTCTTAAAATACCCATGATTGAATGTGCGTGGAGTGGGTTGTGAGTTTGTGACTTATTTCGACACTCCAGTTTTAGGGTTTAGCTTGGCTGGCTTAAGCCGTTTATATTGTGGCTATAGAGTTTTGATTACTCAAAATGTGTATGTTATATATAAACCTTGTCATCAGTGGCTTTGGAACCGATGTATATACCTTGTACAATGTGGCTGTTGTTGGTGGGAAAGCTGCTTTAAATGAGGTTTTCAATGGCATTCAGTCAATCAAAGTCAATCGCAATACGTCTCCTTCATTTACATGAAGATGAAATAGTTTTGCATTCAACCTTTAACACGTGGGTCAGTTTACGTGAAAAGGATACATATTCCTAGTTTATAGTCAAATGAGCATAATAGAATGTATTTGTAAATTTGGAAATGCTTTAGTCCTAGTCTTCTTGAATAAATAATTATTTACATAGGTGGTCATTCAAAAGCTAAAGTTAATTGTAACATTGAATTAAATTAATGGGTTGCAGAGGTATCTGCCTGTGACTGGATGCCATTATGGAACAGAATGAACATTGAAACAGATTTTTTATTGAAACACATAATTCGTTTCTACCGGCTATAAATTTACTTCTATGCATGGTGATGTGTATCTTAAATTCACTTCAATGACTTGGTGCCAAGTGTTGAAGACATTAAAGTTGTTATCTCTTGAGGACCACCCACATATATTGGTATTGCATGTGGGAGGCAATGACATTGGTCAAGTACCCTCTGATGAATTAAGGAAAAGTATTATTAAAACACTACATGACATAAACGACTTGATTCCTGAAGTTAAGCTTGTTTGGTCGCAGATTTTACCACGCTTAAATTATGGAAATGAAAAGTCCCATAAAGCTTTGGACAAAGTCAGGATTAGGGTAAATAGTCAAGTTGCAACAGAGGTTTTCCGAATGAATGGTGGATATATTAGATATCCCGAAATTGTTGAGTCCGATACTGGCCTATTCAGTGATGGGGACCCTGTACATTTGTCACATCAAGGCAGTGATTTGTTTCTGTACAGAATGGCACAAGGACTGCAGCGTTTTTTAAGTACAGACGCCAGAAATTCGTCTTTAGTTTCTGAAAACGGCCCGTGGCTTTAATAAAATGATGTGTTGATGTGCAGTCACTTTTTTGGCATATATGTATAACCTCTATATAAGGTTATACTTCATCAGTTTTAAACTTTTAAGTTAACCCCTTATGGGTTACTATGTGGTTGGCAATATAGTGCTTTACCCAGTTTGGGTCATAACCCATTTTGTTGTTGAAAATAAATTTATTTTTATTTTGTATTTTGACAATTTTGTTTGCTAACCAGTTTGGGTTGCAAGCCAGTTAATGTTATAAATGACCATATTTGGGTCATTTGTTGAATGTTGTCGACCATATTTGGGTCATATGATGAATGTTGTTGTTGGCGAGACAAATCTCTTCGATTGTGACGTGCGTCAGCCATACCTCCATTTGAGGACTTGTTCTTTTCACTGCTGTGCTCTGCTTTCCCCATTTTAATGGTGGTGCCTCTCGTGGTGCCTCTGTCACCACTTGTGGCATGTGGCAGTATGTCGCGGTCACAGCAGTGTGTAGTAATTATTTTACGAGAACATTTGAAGGAAAGCAACTAAATTTTAAATATCTGGCTTTGTGAACATCTGGTCCCAGGGTTCATTGAGTACAGTTTTCATTCACTTCAAAACTTGGTCGGAGCTATGACCATTTTTCAAATTGTTATAAATATCGTGACTGCACATTTGTTATGCACATTATGTTTCTTGCTATATTATGCTGAAGCCATGGCCTTGTTATTCCAATAAATATAAAATAAGTTCAGTATTGAGTCTCTTACATTGCCCATCTTCAATAATTAATTCATCGAACATAATACTAAATTCGTTCTCCTCATATCTTTCATTAAAATATAAAACATCATCGTCTTGAGTGAAAAATACATCATCTGGATCATTTGAACAAAATATTGTTCAAAAGATGAAGCGGTATATTTGGTGATTTTATTCCTGCAGTGTCTTTTAACATACGCCAATATAATTTAGCATTTTGATATTAAAGAAGTCTTATCTCCAATGTTCTGTACTTTCTTATGACTGATTTGTAAGGCGATCTCGACATGTATGAACGTTCTTGTTTGTTTACTAAACATATAAAGGGTACAGCTGTTTTCATTGATTGCTTGTTTTTATTGCTCACAAAGTGTAAACATAGAATCGAATTTTCGAAATTGTTTCCCAGTGATCCAGTAACATTTTTAATACGCTTCTTAAACATACGACCACAAAATCGAATAGAAATGGGCAGTTTTCCCCTACGTATAATGCCCATTTCCATCAAAAAAGGATGGATTCCTGTTTATTATAGGAACTACATGCTACTACACCTTGGAGGCTTACATGCAATTAGTGGTGGTAAACCATAACTGTTCTCATCATAACTCTTTATCATCTGCCATTTTCCATCACTCAATCTTTCAGAAACTCCTTTTATCGTGAGACTTATATCTAGTGAAATATGCAGGTCATTATTTCGGCCGTATTAAATTTATTTAGTTGTATTTTTCACTTCAAATATACCTTGCCGGTCTGTGATCTTCGAGAAAATTCAATTGTAAGTATAGTTGTGAGTTAATTTTAAAAATTGACTTTAACTTTAAAATTAAAGCGTTATTATTTCAAACTAAATTATATGATAAATGTTTAAATGTATACTGATATTTAAAGAAATGTTCTGTTTTTAGACAAATACCAAGGATTTATAAAAAGGAAAACTATTATTTTCTTTTTTTATAAATCCTTGCTAAAACTGACTTCACATTTATGGCGCAACCATTGAATTTTGATTGCGGTAATGTGTACCAGATTTAAGACACCATATAGCTACAGCATTTTGAAACCATGACACTGCATACATTGTAAGACATGCAAATTCATATCGCAATGATATCGGTTATGAAAAGGGTGTCATATTTCTGCAAGAAATATTCAAACGTGTTGAACTTATGAATTTTGCAATGAAATATTTTTAAAAAGCCCTCTGAGGATATATTTGTCATCGTCATGTATAATATCCAATGAACCTTTTTTTTAAATATTTTTATTCCATGCAAATAAATAATCAATGACATGCTGTCATCATTTGGCGAATAGTTAGACAAATGCGTGATTACCTGATTTTATCTGATTTATACTGAGGTGCTGAACATCAAAAAATAAAGAAAGATATAAAAATCGGACAGGAGAAGTAGCATTCAATGACGAAAGTCAACCACAAAACACAAAAACAAATACGCAAACAGACAAACAGACAAACGAGAAGGCAAAAGTAATAAAAAATGCAAACGACATCACAAACACAAAAGGGTTGACAATAAGGCTTCCGCCTTGGAACGGTCAGTGGCCAAAAACGCCACTGGGGGTTTAAACCCGGTTCTAGGGTGCGCCAAACCTCACACTTATCCTATTGTCATCCCAATTAAACGGGACAATGTAAATAAAGAAATCCCCGCCATGAAATATTCTCTAACCAACAAGGCAGCGTTAAAAGGCAATATAAGTAAAACACCTAGATGCTCGTGTATATACAAATAGAAAAAAAAGCCTAGAAAGCCACAATGAAGGTACTCGATGACTTGGTAGAAGCCAGAGCAACAATAGTATAAACCATTGAGGGCACGACAAGACAAGACCGCGAACAAACATCAAACGCCACCTTCCTAATGGGCTTTAGGTAGGAGTCATCATAGAGTCCACTAGTTAAAGAGGAAAGCGCAGTGGCGAACTGTAATATGGTCCACCACCAAGCATGCAGTACGTGGCAAAATGATAGGGTCATAACCTCTTTTGATAAACCTTTCAACACGTTTAACAAAGATAGTATGAAAGTGATCATGACCAAGACGAACATTTGCTGTATCTTGATGTTCTCAAATCTTAGTTGTACATGTACTTCTGCTATTGCTAGATCCTGATTGCTGATGAACGGTTTGGGTAGAAAATTGTATCTATTATATATTGTGGATGACTTGCATATATGCGGAAAGGTCTAATGGTTGGTAGCACATTTAAATGAACTAAGAACATAGTTATTTAAGCTAATGTAGATTGATCTGAAGACATGTTTCATCATACATTACAGTTGAAACTTTTACTATCATAATGACGTAGAAATAAATGTTATTTTAGTATTTCTTCTTTGGGGTTCCCCAAAAATCCAATTTATGTGTTGAGATTTGAGATATCGTTGTATCTAACAGACGTGTACGTTACAGGTTGCGGACCACTAATTAACTTGCTATAGACGGTTGTATGAGGTGAAAGCTGGTTACCGACAAACCTAAACACACAATCTCCAAATATCGGCTCTTATTTTCAAGCAATGTGTGATAAATCATTCAAATCCATACCATTGACACCTTTCCCCTAAGCAAAGTGTTTTGCCAGGTTTCTGTTTACATTCACGCCAGATCCTAGTAAAAAATCGCCGAAATCTCAATTTGAATTAATTTTACCAAAACATAAGAAAAAAAGTTTTGTGCAAAACGTTCATCCCCAATAAATGCACCCATCTTAGTTCACATGTTACACATCTAAAGAAATATAAAAATATCGGACAGGGAAAGTAGCATTCAAGGAGGACAGTCAACCACAAAACACAGAAACAAACACGCAAACAGACAAACAAGAAGGCAAAAGTAATAATAAATACAAACGACATCACAAACACAAAAGGGTTGACAATAGGGCTATTGCCTTGGAACGGTCAATGGCAAAGTATGCCACTGGGGGTTTAAACCGGTTCTAGGGAATTTGCAATATAGTCACAGCATTTCAAATTGTCATGACCCTTCACTCAAGCCCAGTACTCGACGTCATCAGCAGATGCACAGATGATCATCTGTAACGAAGATTTGTCTCGACGCATTTCAGCTCTAATTCTCAGTCCATAAAGATATAAGTATGCGTAAAGTATCGCAGTCAATGGTAAAAAGACTCGGTTAATATTTACTTCTGCTCATACTTAGCGAATTGAGAGCAGAATCAAAAAAAGTTGTTTTAGCGAGATGATTCTCAGCGGAGTTTTTTCATTTTTAACTTTCTTTGATTCTGCTCTCAATTCGCTAAGTATTAGCAGAAGTGAATATTAACCGAGTCGTTTTACCATTGATTGCGATACTTTAGGCATAATTATATATTTATGGACTGAGAATTAGAGCTGAAATGAGTGTGTACTTACCGAGTCGAGACAAATCTTCGTTACGGATGATCATCTCGTGCACCCGCTGATGACGTCGATTACTGGGCTTGTCACTGCTTCAGGTGAATCTGGGAAAGTGGAGTGGCATGTTTTAATGTATATTTAGGACACAGACACCTACAGACACGCCGAACCCACCTTAAGAAAGTTATGGTCGTCCAGGATGGTAGTTTTTGACTTGTCGTTGTCAATGACTGTCATTTTGGATTGCCACAACTTATGCCGACCGACTTAAATGTTACTCTATAAGTTCAAACTCTCTCTGGACATATATTCCTATGACGTTGAACATAGATGTATATTAATGCTCAGTTCACATGGTCAAATGATATAGTCAGAGCAATGTCAAACTTGATTTAACAATTAGCGGTCATTGTAAGACCATCTCACTTGAATGATCCGGGTTTTGTCAAGCTCATTACAGTTTTAACGTAGGACAACTCCCAACATTTTACGAAAGCGTAGCACTTTGACATACTCTTGACATGGTTATAAATCTTCCATGACAGATATAAAACGATGCCAATACTAGTATTTTACCATATTTAATGTTCGTGTTGTAGTAGCTTTATACTTATTGGGTACAAATAGAATAGTTATCTTATCGATCCTATTTTATACAAACTAACCCGCGAAATAACGGGAAAATTACACTACAAAACAGTTTATCAAAACTCTATCCAGGTGTTCAGGTGTGCCGTGTGCCAATTAGAGTTTTTTCACGGCTTTTTAAAACATCCGTGATTGAATACGCGTAAAATATTTTATGAGTTGATGATGATGATGAACTTTATTTCCTCCACTTGGGAGATTATCATACTACAATTATGGTGAGACATATCGAGTAATGACATTATGGCAAATATGTAATTTCAAAATAGCATATAAAACGTGACAAAGGAAACAACTATTATATAAATACATACATAAACACCCATACTCGCACACAAACACACATATATACATGTACGCATACATACGCATACTCATTTATGCATCCATATACTAGCTTACGCGCTCACCCACGTAAAAGTGGGCCATACATCCAGTCGCTATAATGCGACTGTGCTAGTATCCATATTATACGTTGTATATTCCCATTTTGAACGGCCTTAATCACGAAATCGAAAATTAAAGAAGGAAGGGCGCGGGGACGGGTTTTTTTCCCACCATAAACGGTTCGGGCCATTACGGGTACGTTAGTCAACGTGTTCTTTACATTAAGGGGGAATTGACCTATTCGAAAATTTAAGGGCACGCATATGAACTATATATATTTGTAAATTTGAAGATATTTGCGATTTGAATCTGAATTTTGTTTTGCCGTTAGTTAAACATGTTTTTAATAATAACGTCTCAAATATGGCTATGTTTGACGTTTTTCATAAAAGTCCCGTTGTACTCAGTTTTCAACGTTTTTGACATTTTTAGAGTTCTAGGCTAGTCACATGTAATTACTTTTTATATCAAAATGTTCGTCGTGATGAGACCTTTCAATTGATATATAAATTATTTCATTTACAATAAGAGATAAAATAATATTTATATAATTTCCTTTTCCTTTCACCGATTTTTTACCGTGAAATTTTAAGAAAAAACAAAGTTAAAGCCTTTTATCTTTTAAACGGCTTCATAAAAAACTGCACAATTTCAATATGTTTTAGGGAATTTAATTTCCTATCGGAGTATAAAATAAAATTTGCTAGTCATCGAAATATTTTTTTCAGTATTCTTGTTTTATTAACCATAATACCCTTCGAAAAAGACGTGGCGTCATGAAAATAACGTCGACGTCGAAGGTATTTGTATTAAAGGTACATTGTATACGTTGGTGACAATTATTTTGTGATAATTACCTCTTCGTATATTATTTATAGTTACCGTCTAGATGGACTGTACATGTTACTCAACATAAATTGCTGAAGGTTTTTTGCTGAAGGTTTTTAGCAATTCGTCAATTTCATTGACTGAAATATAACTTATATTAAATATATGTGATTTAATATATATGTACGTGAAAACAGACAGTAATGAGTTGTTCGTGATTTTTCAAAAGCTAGCGGTTTCGCCTATCCAACCGATGTATTGTTTCAAAGGTCTACAAGAGTATAACACATGCAGTACAATACAATACTAATATGAGTAATAAAAATATTATTTATACATTATATACGCATGCATAATATGAAAGCAGAATATAATTAAGTATGCATTTAAATTATATAATTGCGTTTATGACGACACTTGGCATACCAGCAATTAGCTTTAAGACTATTAATAAACGGGAAAGAGATATTGGTCCATTTATCGAAAAAAACTTGTCTCAAGGCGGATGAAAAGATGATAACTCTTAAACATCTGAGTAACGACACCACAGCAACACCAGGTCAGCATATGGAATTCCAGTTTCAGCTGGTCTATTTGAAACAGACGGTAATTGTTTTCTATATTCAACAAATACTGACGGCATAACAGCTCTTAAACAAAAGCCTGATCTGGTTTATTGTTGTGTGTGTTGTACAGTGTTTTATTGGATGATAACTCGTTTCTAAACTCTTAATGTTGTACACTAATGTGAATTTGTGTTAAACATTGCTTAATTTATGACTTAAAGGGACACTGGGCAATTTTGATGTTTTAAACTCGTGGCATCCCGTTAGTTTTTCTATATAAAATTGCTGCCATTACAGCCACGTGGGACGATGCAACAACTGTCGTCTGGTTCTTTTGAGTAACAGTCATGTGCTACATATATGATACCAGAAAACTCGTCTGCAACAGCGTGTATAAATACAAATAACGACACTGTCCAGTTCACGTTCGATGAGACCTTGGCTTGTTTAGAAGATGACTAATAATATGAATGAATAGTATTTTACGGCACGTCGACACATAAATAGGTCATATTGTGCGCAAAAAAATAATGAAAGATGAAGAAATGGAGTATTATAATTAATCTAAACTTATAAAGACAAAACTATTAAAAAATAAGGGAGCGGAAGGTAAAACACGTGTTTTATTGCACGACAGCGTCTCCTGATTTTTAAAGCAATGTATACTGAAAGGAAAAAGAAACGCATATTGGGTATTTCCGCTATATATTGTATGTTTAATATGCTACTGCTAATCAATGATACAGGGCGACATTAGGCCTGTCCTTTCGGAAAGAAGGTTTAAACAGCACCGAACACATCAATGGTTACTCCTTTATAGTTTCATTATCGACAAAAGGCACATTTGGCTCAAGCAGGTGAGCAAACTTAGGATTTAAACGTTACAATCGTTTAACATTAAACACAATACTGAAATGGCTTAACTTTTTCAAGCGAAACTTCAACATTTATGAATTTCGTGTAACAAAGTTTACTTTGATTAAAAGGTCTAATACATGACAGAGTTGTCCTTTCTGTAATTAGTTGTAGCCCCTTTTTGTACAAAATACGCTGAGATATATCTGGAATAGGGTGTGTCTAATAGTGTAGTATAGGCAATTGTTTGGTTTAAACATATTTTATTTCTCATTATTATTACAACATGGAATCAGTACACAATAGCAGAAAAAGTATTAGAACGAAAGTAAAATACTTATGATGTTCTTCTCCTATGGCAATTGTTTGATTATGCGGTTCTTTTTCCTTTCAGTATATTTTGCTTCTGATAAAGCAGCGTCTGCTTATTCAGATGCCTTCTTTTTTTAATTTTCATTGGTTTATATTATTCCTTTACATTTTTCACTTTGATAACGCAATCTTATAGTTACACATGGTAACATTGAACAGTTTATATGTGTTGTAATGTACACTCTAAAGCACACAATTGTATTTCTGTGGTGATGTGTACTTCTAGCACGACGTATTACAAGGTAATTGTAATCAATATGTAAGGCATGTCAAGGTTTGTGAACACAAAGAAGCGAGGTCGCCCACATTGATTTAAAATGCTTGGTAGGAAGAACTGATGGTAAAAATCTGGAAGAATGTAAGAAAAAACGGTCGTAGCGTGTTTATGTCTCCGTGACAATTTTTTTTTTCAGTATTGTTTTAACACCCGTGACTTGATATATTATTATGTTAACTTCTTGTCTCTCGGCAGCTATTTTACGCTTGCGTAAAACCTTGCTTGTTTTAATTCTGTGTCAGTTAGCGAAAAGCATAATAAGCAAAGCATTCTGTGTATTGTAAACGAAATGTGAAGTACTATGTTATACACTTTAATACATTATCCTTTATTTGTTGTGTGACTGACACTACACTTTTTATTAAAAAAAGCTTTGATACATAATCAAACGATTGTCTGTCTAGTAGACTCTAATTATGAGAAAATGGACAAACAGTTCATGAAAACATACGCTGTTATGATACAGAGTAGGATAAAAAAGTTTACATGTTTGATAACAACACATACAAAAGCTTTCAACTTACGATAAAATACAGGAGAATTCCTCCTCTTACTTGCTTATTTATCATATAATGTCAAATGACATATCTGTCTGATGTGAAAAGTCATATACTTTTTTACTTTGATGTCAGCCTTACCTTAAGATAATAAGAAAATATAAGGTTATAACGATTATATGTACATGTTTGAAAATAACAAACATGTATTTACAGTTGGACAATAATGAATATACTACATACTAGTAATACTATTAAAACTGATGACTGCAAACCATTGACTGTTTAATTATAAATATGATATGTATTTGTTATTGTATACTAATAGGTCATTTGGTATTTTGTATTAATAAAGTTTATCTATCTATCTATATCTTATGATATTCAGCATGATTGACGGCTGCCTGGAAATTGTATATACATTAAACACACTTTTAAATGAACTTGAACTTATTATTTTACCCTAGAGATATACCAAATACATGACCATAGCCATTGCGGTAATTTGAGATTAGAGCGGATTAGACATGATGCATGAAAATAAATTAAATTTAGAGTTTTCACATAATCTCTAGAAAAGAAGAAAAAGAAAAACGGACGGAAAAAGAAGTAGAAAATACGGAGCAGTATTAATCATTATCATTTAGGGTACCAGTGTTTGTTTCCAATGTTTGCGTCAACGTCGTTAGTCGTACACATATTATATTTACGACGCGACGTCGACAGAGACGCCTTCTTCGTAAGGGTATTATGGTTAATAAAACAAGAATACTGAAAAAAATATTCCGATGACTAGCAAATTTTATTTTATATTTGGATAGGAAATTAAATTCCCTAAAACATATTGAAATTGTGCAGTTTTTTATGAAGCCGTTTAGAAGATAAAATGCTTTAACTTTGTTTTTTCTTAAAATTTCACGGTAAAAAATCGATGAAAGAAAAAGGAAATTATATAAATATTTTTTTATCTCTTATTGTAAATGAAATAATTTATATATCAGTTGAAAGGTCTCATCACGACGAATAGTTTGATATAAAAAGTAATTACATGTGGCTAGCCTAACACTCTAAAAATGTCAAAAACGTTGAAAACTGGGTACAACGGGACTTTTATGAAAAACGTCAAACATAGCCATATTTAAGACGTTATGATTAAAAACTTGTTTAAATAACGGCAAAACAAAATTCAGATTCAAATCGCAAATATCTTCAAATTTACAAATATATATAGTTCATATACGTACCCTTAAATTTTCGAATAGGTCAATTCCCCCATAAGTACTTTTAATGCTCCGTTTAAGGCAATCATATTACTGCAAGAGCAATTTATTTTTAGAATAAAGATTTACAATCAAAAGCGTATTTAAAACATCGCTTTAAAAACGCATCTTGGACGCTTCGACAGAGTGAAATACCTATATCCGCACCGAGAATTTTCAGAGTAAATCTGGTTTCGTCCATCAAACTTAACTCGTTAGTGAATACCAAGCCACAAATAAGTTTCAGGTCGTTAAGCAACGCGGCTCTCACATTTCTACTAGTCGTACATTTTGAAAGGACATGAGAGATTGTGTCTTGATGTACACCTGAACAGTTTATACATGTTTTATCTTCCAGAATGATTGATCTTGACCATAACAAGGCAACGAGATCTACGATATATAGAGGAGAATGGTTGCGCGACAACTCGTATATTATTGCGGGCCGTATTTCTGTATGTAAGATTTTGAAGTATGCGAAGTCTTGATCTGCGTTTAGTCTTTCGCGCCATAGATTCGTTTCTTTGGCGATAACGGCTGTATGCACTTTCTTCTTCCATACCTGTTTACTCGGCAGAGAATTTACATCTCGTAAAAAATCATTAATGATGCCATGCAAATCATATGTATCTAACAATTTGCATATATCGGGAATAAAACCTTGTTGGTTATCACTCGTATGTGTAAGATACATGAAATAACGTCTTAAAAATACCTTCTGACATATCGTCTCACTATTCAGTGTTAAAATCTTATGCAAAAATACAAGTTTTCTTTTATCTCCCTCTGCGGATAGACGTATAAGACCCAACATTGGTTCGCACATATCTGACCGAGTACGTGTATGAAATCCCTGAATCTTTTTCACAATAAAATGTTGTAACCTATTTAACATATCGACGTCTGATTTTGTCATATTATTCCATAATTCGCAGCCATAAAGTGCGGTTGGTATGATGATTTTCCTGTATAAATTTGCTGAAGTCAATGGGTTTAGGCCCAGAGGACGAACTCCAAGCCCTATTATAGCGAAAAACGAATTTCTGGCCTTTTGGCATCGCTCTGTTATTCTTTGTGCTAACTTATTATTTGAATCTTGTCTTATTCCTAAATGAGTTATATTGGTTGCTTGTTCTATGGTCGCATTTCCAAATCTCATTTCTAGTGCATCGTCTGTCCTTTTAAGAGGGTATTTCATAACAAGTGATTTGTTTACGCTTATGGTAAACTTCCATTTCTGGGAATATATGTAAACAATGTCAAGCAAATGTTGCAGACCTACCGGGGTAAGTGCTATAAGACTTATATCATCGGCGAATGTTGGGGTCCCACTTTTAACTGATAACACCCTAGCGCTAAATTTGGAAGTTTCCAACGTTTGCAGTAATTCGTCTACGTAAACGAGATAGAGAAATGTAGAGAGGACCCCTCCCTGACGTACTCCACGTTGGATGTCAAATGGATCTGACGTCATTCCGTGTATACGTACCACACATTTAAGGTTAGTATACGCTTCCTTTAAGTTGCGCCACAGATTACCAGTAATTCCTAAGTCACCAATTTTGGCTAGAAGCCCATCGTGCCACACCCAGTCATATGCCCCTTTTATATCGAGGAACGCTATGTAAACCTTACTTTTCTGTTGGAGTTGGTAAAACATAGTCTCTTGGAGATTGAAAGACGTAGTTATACAGCTTCAACCTTTTTGAAATCCTTGCTGTTGCAGGCATGGAAATCGAGTACCTTTTGTCTTCAAGAAAGTATTGAACCTTTCTAGGAACAGTTTTTCGAACATTTTGTTAAAACATGATAAGAGCGCGACCGGTCTATAACTACTTGGGTCAGACTTATTCTAGCCTTTCCCTTTATATATCGGGACGAGAATACTGGTTTTCCATGGTATTGGGATGCATTCATACAACAGAATTCTGTTGAACAGTATAGCTATCGATGTATTTAGATGCGTTCCTCCATATATTACATGTTCATTTAATACGTTATATATTCAAGAACTTTTTCTTTTCATTAGTTGCTTAGTAATATTCGAAATATTGGCCTCAGTTACTTGAGATTCAATAATGTATCCGAATTCTCCCATTTGTTTTGTACTGTGTTGACGGAGCTTAGAATTAATATTTTGTGACAGCGGTCCTTCCTTGTTATCGACGAGCGTAAAAACATCTTTGAAGTGTTGACCAAAACCGTTAGCTATATTTGCTTCGGTGTATGTATTACCATTCTCAATAATTTCTGAGCATATCTCGACAGGTTTATCTTTTTTTCCCCTTAAGAGTCTCCAAAACAGTCTGTAATCTAATTCGGCCGCGCGTTCAAGTTCTTCGTATGAATGATTTAGGTATTTATTGGACGCAATTCGTTGCAGTCGCCGAAAAGTGTTCTTAGCACTTTTATACGTTTTATACGATTCATACTGGGGTCCTCTGGGCCTCCCATCTTAGATCCATTGTCGCCTATATCGTCGTGATTCATTGTGAGCTGTCTTAACCTCATACGTCCAATACGGTTTTGGCGTATTTATTAAATTTACTTTTAGGTAATACAGAGGATGCCGAATGGATGGCGTTTACGATAACGTCGTTCACTTCATCTGGAGTACGCATTTCGTTTTCTAAATAGTCAATGTCTATATTGTTAGCTATCTGGTATTGATACGATTGTATATGCTCAGCAGTACATTTGTTCCACGCTACAGAACGTTTAAGAGATATACTATGTATAACAATTTCGTCTAAATCTATTTGTAAAAACAACGGTAGATGGTCGAATGTAAATATATGACGTTCTTCGATGATGGATGACTTTCGTATACGGTTTACCATTGATTTTTCAATAAGTATATGATCTATCATCGCCTTAGTCGGCATGAAAGAGTACTTTGGGCATGTTGTTATGTTCATCTCATTAACAGAGAGCAACCCATTTGCTGTTACAAAATTAGAAATAATCTTTGATTTCAATGTACAACCTGTGTCTGGTATGGTACCGTTACTGCCTAGTAATTGGCCATTGAAATCTCCTGCTATGATGACGTCACCTTGAGTTGAGTAAAACGACGAAAGAGCTTGTAGATCGCTTAAACAGTCTCTATAATGGTCTATGATGTTTTCTGATGGCATATATACGCTAATTTAAAACATGTAAGTTGGCGTCGAATGTTGGGTCCTAACCTCTACCCCGAGAATTCTATCATTTTGTATATTTTGTAGCATAGACACATTATTTCTAAAACATTTTCTATACAGTATGGCTGTACCCGCTTTCCCACATCTTGCCTTGCTATATGGGTCATCAGATTGATTCACTGTGGAATAAGCCAAAAAGTCTGGATGGATACTATTTAGAAATGAAATTGAGTGCACGAACAATTTATGTTCGCTTATGAAAGCTATGTCAATATTGTGGTTATGCAATAAGTTGGACAGCGGGTACGCCGACGACATAATGCCTCTAACATTCCAACAAAGTATATTTAAAACCATATTAATAAGTTGAACAACGTATGCAGTTTACAATAATTGTGCAAGCTAGAAGGCCTTGCTAACACTAATTGTCGATTTCTGACCACCCATCTCTGCCTCTGTCATTGTCCCACCCCATGTACCTGTCCGTGTCTCTCCATTTGTATTGGTCGTCTCTGTAGTTGTCATAGTGATAATTTCTGTCATCTGTCTCGTAATTTATTTCTGTCCCATAACCGTTGTGGTCGTTTGTGTCAAAGTGCCGTGATCTACGTCTGTAGCGTTGTCTATTTGCCCGTCTGTTTTGAATTTCCTGTCAACCATTTTGTGTTTGTGATGTCGTTTGCATTTATTATTATTACTCAAAATATGTAAGTTATACATATACCTCTTCGTCAGTAGAAAACGGTGTACATATGTTGTAAAATGTGGCTGTTGTTGTAAGTATACCATAAACGTGTTATTTATTTATTCTCAGATGTTCTGTGGAAATGATTGATATTATCAATTATCATTAAAACAATTCTTCCATTCCGCCCCCACTCTCCCACCCACACCGACAACCACGATAATTGATGACGAATTTCCAAGTATGTTGGCATATTTAGGTGAACCAAGATTGCAGAAACGAAGAATAATGTGTCTAATTCAATTGCTGATTGAAACTTATGCACGGATTAGTACAAATGTAAAACAAAAAATCCGGGAAAACGCGCGTGAAATTAGATTCTTTCTTTGACTTACATAATTATATACATATAATTACATGTACTCTTTTTCTCGCTATGCTTTTATGCTATCGATATGGAAGCCTGCGATTTAAGGACTCGCTTCCACAGTACAGCATTGCTGTATCATCTATCCCACTGCTGCATGTCATCAACTCATTCATTCAATGATGCAAACTTTTTACCTGTGCTTTGGTGTAGCCAGCGTGAACACCGGTGACATCACCTGTATGGACGTGAACATGATAGGCAGGCAAAGTAGCACGTACATGATCCTCTGGTACAGTCCGAAGTCTCCAAGAAGTGATAAAGCATCGTCATATTTCATTCTTATCCTTAAATAAGAAAAAAAAAATATCTCCGTTTACTGCATATGGTGCATTATCACTCGGCGTAGTTCCGCCGGTCTTTTTTTTTTCTTTTTTTTTTTTTTTGCTACTTTTCTCCTTTTTTTAAAACGTTTTTTTAAAAATAAATGAATGTAATTGTTATATGTAGAAAAAACGCATATAGCGAGAGTAGAAACTGATTTTAAAGACATTTTAAAGTAGGTAGCATACATCATATGGAAGAAATGTTTACAGAGCATACAGGTAAAATAATGAATTTTCTATCAATCTGTTCAACATCCACACAGTGGGTTAACAACTAATGACATATATACGGAAGCCTATAGGTACCTTTTGAGTTATGACTTTTGACTTAGACTTTTGACTTATGACTTTTGACTTATGAAGTATGTCTTTTTCTATTCAGTGGTTCCACTACTCCGGCCGATTAAAGGCTCTGAGTATTGTTTAACCACTTATAGGATATGTTGTCTGCTTTTTAATTTAGTCTTTTGACTGTTACTTGTGATATGTAGGCTTCATAACCGCTGCTCCCAATTAAATTCCATTATGTTTATTTCGCTCTTCGGGGCATAGATTTTTATTAGATACTGGGACCATACGCCGTACGACTTGGGGAAGATAAATCTCCATGTCCACCGCCATATGCATGCCATCTTCGGGATGGTTAAAATGTTGTACTATTGATTTTATTAATATTGAGTTTGCTCAGCCCGGGGCTAGAGGGCGTGAGCGGTAGCTAGCATATTTCACTACATAATCTGAAAGCGCAAACAACGAGGCAAGTATTTATCTATTCGATTAATTTATCGATATTTACATTGATTATGAAGTCATCCCATGTTTTATAAAGATAAAGTGAAAATGAAATAAAACCATATCATTTAAACGATGGATGAATGTAAAGAATAAAATAGTGAACAAAACACAACAGAAAATTGACATTCCGCAACCAGATCCGACAGGTCTACGGTTTGTAACGGTTTAGATTCTGATGATGACCCTGGGAATGACAGGAAAATTATGTTTGTAAATTACAACAACAACTTGAATTGCACAGAAATTATTTCAGGTGACAATGGGCTCAATGAGACCTACATGATTGTAAAGATTATACTTTTCTGGATATATTGTTGCAAACAGTCAGTTAATTCTAAAGAATATTGCTAGGTTGTTCTTACAAACCCATCTAATGTGTTAAACATAAACTTATTTTTTGATAATTGATTTCATGAATATATTTTGTTCAATATTACAGATTACTAAAAGTGAGAAAAGAAATGGAAGACATGCAGATTACAGAAGACATTTTGGATGGCTTCACACACCAGACATACATGCCGACAAGTTATATCGCACAGAGACGGGGGGCATTCGCATCGTCCTCTATGCTATTGAAGAATACCAGACTGTAGCGACTTTGAGTTATGATGATTTTGATGGATTTTATTTCTCGCAGTTCGATATTTACTTAAACAAGAGGATTATAGAGTAAAACTAAGGAACAAATGCCCGAAGGAAAATATTACAAAAGAGGAGTTTAAGTCGGTTGCAGGTGAGCAGTGTGTTCTTCTGATAGATGATCAAGAGACAAAAAGAAAAGAAGTAAAATATGCCAAAGAAACCATCTTAGTACACTCTGACGATGAGGACGTGAATACAATAAGTTGTTATTCAATGACAGGCTGTTAGAGTGTGTCAAGCTATCCAGAGGTTGAAGATCACAGTCCTTTGCAGGATGCGTTCCAAGTTGTGTATGTAGCAGTGAACAATAAACTTTTTATTAATAAATATAATTTGGTTATACTCCATGGACCGAATCAAATATATGGATATGAAATCGACATGTCGAAAGTTGTTCTGGGTGTTATAACCAATATCACAATAGTTGTTCATGTTCTTATACTTGGTATAAAGATGTAATGGTAAAGATGGTGGAAATCTTGCTTCGGGAGTAAATGCTTAGCGTGATATATGTGTGATCTTCTGGTTGATAACACTATTTTCTTGAGGCACCAGTGAACTTGTCGTTGAATCCAGTGGCAGTTGATGTTCAGGACATTGAAGTATCACTAACTGTATCGTTGATATATTATTTTTCAGTATTTGGTGGTGTACAAATAATCAAAATATGTTTAAGTCGTTAAAACATTCATTTTACAAATAAAAACGGGTGTCAGACTTTTGAGTGAGAGATAAGATGTCAACATTAAGAATTAGTTTTATATCCGTTGTACTTGTCTTAGTTTATATTTTCTTTACATAGTAAGATAAGCATAAGTTTACCCAAGATTACATAAAGTGACAAGTCATTAATCAATAGTCACAAATCACAAGTCATAAGTCACAAGTCATTAGTCACAAGACATTAGTCACAAGTCATAACTAATAATTCATTAGTCACAAATCACTAGTCATTAGTCAAAAGGCATTACTAATAAGTCATTAGTCACAAATCACTAGTCACAAGTCACTAGTCATTAGTCACTAGTAACAAGTCAATAGTCATAAGTCACTAGTCACAAATCTTTAGTCACAAGTCACTAGTCATGAGTCATTAGTCACAAGAAGCCTATGTATAATTATAATTATATTCAATTCAATTCAATATTTTATCTGGCATAACATTTACATATTTATTGCCTAAACAAGGCGATATACAATACAAAATATTCTGGATGTATGTTTATATTAGAATGGTTGTGTTCAACCTTTCCTTTAACAGTATCTATGTTAAACGTCATTTGCGAATAACCGACCAATTACGAATTCCGAAACGTATAAAAATGTTTGTTTTATAAATGAAAAACTTCTGGAATAAACACAGTATGTTAAAAATCACAAATCGTGATGCTCGGATTTCAGTACAGAATAGGAACTGAAAATTATATGTAGAACGATCTTTTTAAACGTGTTTAAGAGTATTTTGGTCGTTGCAGTCTTTCCTTTATTATTAATTCAATGATAATATGCATAGAATCATATTATCAGAAACAGTAAATCACCTTAGGTTAGGGTACTTCGAGAAAAGGCGTGTCAACGCTACAACAACAAGCGACATGCGAAGTGAAGCAGTCTTCATAGTATAGCGTTTTGAATACATGTTAGAGTACTGCAGTAGATTTTGGCAGTCTCATATTCAGATCGGTGTAGCAAATCGTCATAGGACGACCAATGGTAGGAAGATCGTAACTGTCCAGTGAATATGAGTGGTACAATTTGTTTTTTTAATGTTGATTTATATTTTAAAGATGTGATGGAAATTATGCGAGTTGGTGGGTGGGGTAACTGCAGTAAATATCTTATAAATTTGCTTTTTGTACTATCTGATGTTCCATATTGAATATGCTCGACAAAAGAATAAAAAATAACATAATCTTGTCTCTTATCACACTATATTTGTATCATGCTATCATTCGGAACTTCCAGTTTAATGGGTTTTTCATCATTTAAAAGGATCCTTGCCATTTACCAGTACTATAGGCTTAACTGAAGTCTGTTCTGATTTACACATACACATCATGGCATCAGATTGAAATATGTCTCTGAAATTGTATTTACTCAGCGGGATCACTGCCAGTGTTTCTCAAAGATATCCAGGATAACCCCCAACCTCACCCCCAAATATAACTGGTGGTGAACAAATCTTAGAGCCTAGCTTAACTGTCCTACACTAAACTACAACCCGAATCCTGGGCCTCTACTGTAAACGGACCGAAAAAAATACTCACAAAATATTTAGGCACTCAGCGGGTTTGAACTCGAGACCCCTTGCATGTGAAGCAGACGCTCTACCGATTTCGCCATAAAAGCTAGGTCTACGGCGAGACAGTAGTAACGCGCTATAAACCTATATATTTACATCCCCACCCCATTATTGACAAAAGCCACACCACGGCCGTATATTTACCTATGTATTACATACCTTTATAAATGGAGAAGAAGAACAAGCACTACGATTTAAATATACATGTACATCAGTTTTCTACATTGTCCGTTTTTTTTTAAAAAAAAACACGTCTATGTGTCACAATAATGATTTATTTCGAAATCAATATTTCACGGGCAGTGAAAATTGCAGTTGAGATTTCAACGTCCGCTCTATAGCTCTCCACTATAACGTTTTTGTGCTTGATGACATTAGTGTCGTGTTGCTTGGTGACGTTTTGATATGTTTGGTATTTAAATCTGTGCATGTACTTACATTAACATATTGTTTAAACAGTATTTCATGTATAAAAAGACAATTTAACAACACTGCTTAAAATCAGAATAATACTTACTATTTACCTTATAAGACGTTATTACCAAAATTACTTTTGAGATTGCACAATGTGTACAATTGGAACAAATTTTGTTCACCTGTGAACATAATGGTAATTGTTTGGAAAACGAATATGACCAGTGACAGATAGACTCGATGCGGACACCATGCTGTATTGATGCGGCACGTCAACTTTTTGATCTTTTTCTACCAATGACGGGAGGTATACAGTACTGGTTCTTCCCAGGGAAAATGGGATGGTCTGCCTCTGCCACAAAACAAATCGACCGTCATGTATGGCATTGACGTAAAACACCGTTTAAACAAAACAAATCCAACTGAAAACAAGATATCCGGACTGACAGAGCAACACACAAACGGACGGACGAAGGACAAAGACACGGACCTCTCAATTCCCTCTGTCATTTTGTGAAGTTTCATTGCAGTTCCATAAGTAGTTGTCGAGTTACGCTCCGCACAAGAATAATAAGTATAAAATTACAAAAGAATATAACTATAGTTTGAATGTTATGGTACTCGTGCTCTGAACTTCCTCTCATTGCCCTCAATCAATGTTTGAAGTTACATTGCAATTCCATTTGCAGTTATTTTTATTTATGCTCCAGACAACCATTGTAAGTATAAAATTACAAAGCGCAATAACTCTAATTTGAACGAAGGTAGAGTTGTTTCAGAATTCCATAAAATACAGCAAACATGTATTTAAGAATACAATACAAGTCCTCGCTCTATTAATTTAAAAATCAGACATACCACTGAGCTACTATCTCAGGTTACGAACTGAACTGTTTACATATTCAAAAGAAAGTCGGTAAACTGATGTTTTACAGTATTTCATATACACAGTTCAAATATTAGGGGTTGCCGTATGAATTAATTGTTTAAATAAAACGCTGTTTTAATAAACTATTATATTACATTTTAATCATTGTGTTATATATAATGGTGATGTTATGATTTTTCGAGAACATAAACAACTAATACCGTCTAGTATTTAGCACGTCATTGAACATGTTGAACAAATCAACCGGTTTATGTCCCGTCTATAAACGATTTTACAGCCATGTGTTAAAATTGACTAGGACTGAAATGCACCCATGGTGTATGATGTTGATATGTGAACCCGTAGTGACAGATTGTTGAATTTTGTAAAAAAGTAAAACTATTTAGATGTTAAATAAGAAGCATGCCTAAATGTCTGTCCAGTCATTCATCTGAACGTCGACCCATCAGACCGTCCGCCCGTCCGTCCATTCATATATCCATATATCATTTCATACGTCCGTCCGTCAGTCTGTATGTGTTTATGTCTGATCATCTCCATTCAATCGCAGATTACTACGCTGTCTTATGGTTTTACCGAACTTGAACACTTTTACATATTTTCCTACTACAACTTGCTAACTGTAGAAATTTAGTTACGATCAATAGTTTTCCAAGGGACACAGGTCTTTAAAAAGAACACTTGCCTTTCGAATTATTTAGGGTGAGGATATGCAAAATGTCAAACAAACATTTATTAGTCTGGATATAAACAAAATAAAATTTATAAATATATATTTGAATAACAGTAAACTGTTTTGCCGACATAGATGTGATTGTTATTAGTTAGTACAGGACTGAAATTTTATTATATTTTGAATGTTGCATACGGTATGCCCTCCTCCTTCTCATATTGTATTACATTAATTCTCAGTCGTTTCACAATGTCAAATCGTTCAATTATATGGAGGTCCGGGCCTATAGGGCATACGCGTAGCTACGCGCCTGGCCATAATCTTACTCTGAATGAATACAATGAAGGTCACCATGTGCATAGATTACCCGTTGATGTGGTGGAAGTAACACCATTGTGTGGTGGAATAACGCCTCAGTGGGGTGTAAATTTACACCGAAGGTAAGAAAATAATTATTTCTCGTTCTTATTTATATATTCCAAAAGTGTGACATAGCACAAGATATGATCCATACGTTTTCGAAGACTCGCCTGAACGTTGTTTTGTCTAAACGTTTGTCATTTTTTCAAACATTCGATGAAATTAAGATTTTTTCTGCCCAAACACAATAGTGCACAGAAAAATGCAAAAATTAACCAGTATGATGCATTCAATCGCGCTGTACATTATTTTATGAAATAAATGACCCTCTCATACGCAATGATACTTGTTTGGGTAAATATCAGCATCTGTTTTCAGCACATTATAAATTAGTTTGCAATATTTGTTTTCACTACTATTTAATACCTTTAATCAATATTTAATGATTCTATACAATCTATTATGTATAAGGCTAAACCTACCTAGGATACCATATACAACATCATTTTGCGTTGTGCGTTTTACATTCAATATACGTTTGCAATAAAGTGTATGGATTCTTTCAATATTGTTTGCAATGTGAAATCACCACACTTCACAAGAATAATTTAAAATCAGCAATATAAATCAAATTTTGAAAGATACTTATTTAGTTCCGAATATTGGTTTTTGTGCTTTACCAGCTAACGTTAATTGCGTTTCACTGAAATAACCGCCTTGGGTAAAAACAATTCCAAGGTTGGTAAGCGAGTTAACATTTTTAATTTGTACGACATCGAAAAGAAAATTTAAATTACGTGGTAATAATCCAGCTTTCTGAAAACATTTGTTTTTGTTTTTTTAACATTCAATTTTAACTTCCATCTCTCGCAGTATTCAGACAAAATATCAAGACCTTTTTGAAAACCTTCGGCGCTTTCTGAGAAAATAACAATGTCATCAGCATATAAGAGTAGAAATAATTTTGTCATGTATACATCAATACTATCAAATGTATTTAAAATGAAATATTCGTCAATATCGTTTAAGAACATAGAGAAAAGAAAAGGAGATAAACACTCTCCTTGACGCACTCCAAGCGTACAGGTAAGCTCGTTGATTATAGTGTTATTATAGTTAACTCGTGACGTAATACTATTTTACATGCTTTTAACTACATTTATCATTTTATCTCTCACACCCAATTGTATTAGTTTATACCACATACTGTTTCTGTCTATATATTCGAATGCTTTGCTAAAATCAATAAAACTACAATACATTTTCTTACCACTATTTATCATATGTGTAATAAGCCCATGAAGAACAAATACATTATCAGTTGTACTCATACCACTGCCACAGCCTGCCTGAGCTTCAATATATTCATTGTAACTTTCAGCCGAATAATTTAAACTATTATTTAATAGTCTCGTAAATAGTTTACCTAGCGTACTTAATAATGTAATTCCTCTGTAATTCTCGTCTGACTGCAGGTTTTTATTATCCGCATAAAACAAAGTTACATTAATTGGATGTCAAATATGGATTAAGCAGATTTTCAATATATGGTCAAATAATCTGTTTCTTTACTTCAAAACATTTTAAGATATACATACTTCTAACACCTCGGGACCCAATACACTGTCCTTGATCGTATAGTGGTAATCGTCTTGATCGTATATTGGTAATTGTTCGTTTATCAACTAACAGGTAAATGAATCAACACAAGTCCTTCTGATTTAAATGATGATTATATTGTCATATTACATAAGTACCATAAAATGTCAAAACACACAGCTTGCTCGCACGAGTTCATCACTAAACCAATAGTAAATACACTTTAACCTAGGGCACCGTATTTCATCGCTTAGTAAATAATTAAACATACTGGTCCGTGGTTCTCTTAAATAGCAGGATCCACGATAAATGTCTCATACAGAGACCTTAGCCGCACTGACTCCTACAGAGTCTCAAGCTACACTCTGACACAACCGACAGAGTCTCAAGCTAAATCAAATCTCACTCTCCAACAGTCTAACAACACAATATATTCTATATATAAAATATCTAAAACGGATCTTGGCTTATGGCCAGATCACCTGGCTTATGGCCAGATCACCTCCAAATACAAAATGTATTGACAGTAAAGATATTCAGATCTAATCCGCTTTTGTTAAATGGTAATAAACATGTAATTAAAACTTTACTCTGCTAAATGTTGAACGTTATAGGCGATAGAGAAACATGTATAATACGGTTTTATAAGATAACTCTGATCTTGGTGTTTTAGTAAAACAATGAGATAATAATTAACAATATCATGAAGGCCATATTGTTAAATTACTCCATCACCGAGGGAAAAAAATAATAACTTGTTATTATTTTTTAATATGGGGTGAGGCTTACTGGAACAATCGGTAAGTGAAAGAACTCCAGCTCGCTCACATAAACATCGTGGTCTCTCTCTCACTATGAAACCAATGCAATACATTTTAAAATACAACAAAACATGGTAAAATACATAAAAGTATATCCACAGCGCATACTCGTTTCAGCAAATGTTCTTGGTAATGTTCTTCTGTGATTGTTAAAAGTGAAACCTATATCATTATTTAAACAAATTAATTTAATTAAATATTGAGCAGTCACATTTACGTTCAATCACAGGATATAACTGTAAAGTCGTTGGTAGATCGTAAAGCTATTGAAGTTACTGGATCATTAAAGGTTTTATTTCGGCGAAAAGACAACTGTAAAGTACATGATCATCGGCGTAACGTTAATGGTTCATCTGGCTAAAGTTCATGGTTCATTTGGCGTAAAGTTCATGGTTCATCTGGCGTAAAGTTCATGGTTCACCTGGCGTAAAGTTCATACCTTCATTTTTAAAAGCTCCCGAATAGCGGTAAAGTTATTAATTTAATCCAACACGTGTTTGGATAAGTAGTTTTGACAGGAACATAACTAATCCATTTGTAAAACAATCACGCTGCATTATTCACGAAAGTAGTAACTGCGCTCATCATCGGGTCAAGAGGAATTCTTGGCCACCGTTAAGTCAAATGTTGAACTATCCTTTTAAAATATTATTTAGAATTGGTCATCTAGATGACAGGTATTCAGTTTATCGCCTGGTATCAAGGTACCATCACTGGTTATTCACAAATCATAAAACGACTAACATCTATGGAATAACTTGTGCCGTTCTCCTATAACAATATATTGGTGGTGTTACGGTTCACATCGAATTTACAGTTTATGAGATTTCTCGTCTGACTGCAGGTTTTTATTATCCGTATAAGTCGCCGATTATTTGTGTGTCCATTTAAAGGTGTCGGAGGTGTTGATTCTACGACCGTTACATGTGTCCATCACTAAATTAAGCAATCCGTGTAAATACGAATATATGTGTTCTCTACATTGTCAATAGCCATTGCTGCTATTAAATCACAATATACTATATACAATGTCCACAGATAAGTGTCTATATCAGCTATAGTGGACTGTCCTCAACCTCTGTAATACGAGGATAGAGCAGGACTTATTATGGCTTCTGCCCAACGGCGGGCGGTGGTGCTGAGGTAATCTGCTTCAAGGGGATTTCAACCCGTTCCCCCGCGTCTGAGGTAGCCACTCCACGTCGTTGCATTGACGCGCCATATCTGAACGTCCACACACTAACATTGACTCTCGTTAAACAACTTTTTATAACCCCTGATCTAACTCTATATGTTATGAAAACAACTACCCAATATCAGAACATAAGTGTCCACAATATTAAATTGATCTCCAAAACTAAATTGGTACTCAATACTATGATAATGAAATACAAATTTGGCTACTTTACGTTTTTAATTTCACAAAACATTTCTAGTCGAGAACCTATCGAGTATATACTCTAATTGGAATAACCGCATATTTTCAAGTGTTGGGAGTTCAGTGTGGCTATAATCGTCGCGACACTTCGGCCCATAAAATATAGTGTTTATTGAACATTTCAGCAATTCAACAATTTGATTCAGTTACAATAAAATCGCCATGTTAAGTTGCAATTTAATGACATCGAGCGGTGGATTTATGGTTAAAGCGTTGTCACATTTGTTTTTTAATAAAGAGAGATGTTTTCTTAAATCTCAAAGAATAAACTAAGTATGTTATTAGTTTACAAATCTACAATATATACCGCTGATTGTATATTATAGTATTTACTTTGCTCATTATCGATGTCAAGTAAGCCCTTGTGTCGGTGCGTCCGTCAGTCTGTTTGTCATGGGTATTGTAAATTCATAAATTTGTTTACTCCAAAATACAATGTTAACATTTTAACGAAAAACCTGCTAGTAATGGTAAGGTTAGGGTCAAAATCGTCATGGTAACCGTTACCTGTAAACACATAAAGACATGCATTAACTTAGTTACCACCGTAGATATAATAAAAATCTACCACTAAAATAGTCCATTTAATTTCATCTTAATCGATCGACCCTCAGGTATGCCAAAGCATATTTGACTCAATTACGATATTACAATCGTAAAACTACAATAGTCATAAAAATATGTTCACATTAAAGTCAAACTAACAGTGTGTGTTAAAGCTACACACTACAATTATTACATGTGAGGAACCTTTACATCAAGTCAGCGATTGCCTGAAGCAGTGTTTTAAATTTAGCATTTTTGGCAAGTGTCTGTACACTTTTGGAATCGTTGTTCACAAAACTGCAGCTTGCAGATCTTGGAACTGTATCGTCCTGAAGGTCTCCGAGTACTCCAGTAACATTAATGTCCATCTCGTCTCCGTTTCGAGATATGTTTGATTGTGCAGTTTCGTCGGCAGACTGTGCGTTAAACAATAACGGCTGGTCTGTGGACAGGCGCGCACGTTGCCTTCTCTATCTTTTAGCCAGTTCTGCTAAGGAAATATTATCGTCAGACACATCGGACGAGTCTTAAATCTTTGTATAGTATCGTTCAAGGGTGCTTGACCCACATAATCTGCTGAACTTGATTCTGAGTCACTAGAGTCTGAGGAGGGTGGCACGACAAAAATGGACTTTCTCTTTGATCTGGCTGCACCCTGAGACTCGGGTAGTTCTGGCTGAGTGTCATTTGCTTGTCACTCTTCCAGCTCTGCGTACTTCAAATTATTTGCTTTAGATTTTTTCACGTGACCTGTTAATATGTTCTTGACTACAAACGTACGTGGTCTACGTTTGTCTATGATTCGATAATACGGTAAGTACCTGTTATCGATTTTTTATTTCTTTTGGTGATTTTTGAGATATACTGGTGACCTACTTTTAATTCAACAGGTTTTGTATTCTTATTTGCATATTTTGCTTGCATTTTCTTTTCCTTTTTGAGATTTTTGTATGCAATACTGAATGGGTGGAGCATGCGTTGGAAACATATTTTGTGATTCTCATCTCCTTGGTAACGAGATCGTTTTTGGAGTATGTTATCTAAGGGAAATAACACATCCCGACCGTAAAGGAGAAAATATGGGCTATATTTTGTTCCTTCTGATGTAGCAAAACGCGTGGCAGCTAGACACTGGTTTAAATAAACAGCCCAGTTATTGTCATCAGCTGTTTTTGAGATGACGTCATCTATACAACGATGCCATCGCTCTATTGTGTTTGCACGGGGATTGTAGTAAGATGTCCTAATATGTGCAATGCCCAACTGTGTGATCATGTGATCTACTATTTCACTGACAAACTCTGCACCTGAGTCTGTTAAGATTTCTGCCACACATCCATATCTGGAAAATATTTTATCGAGTAGAAGATGTGCCACATTTAGAGCAGTCTTATGTTTAACAGGGAAGGCTTCTACCCAGTCTGTAAGAACATCAGTGAACCCAATCAAATATCGATTTCCAGCCAATGTAGGCGGCAAATTGTGTACATCAATGCATCTTTTCCTAAATGGATAGTTTGGGATTTCAGTTTCTTGTATGGGTGTTTTACTATTTTTCTGTGATCTCTAATTGCAAACTACGTATTTCGAAATGTAGGTGGCTAGGTGTTTGTAGATGTTTGGCCAATAGTACTTCGGGTGAAATAATGCATAACCTAAATGGCCTAAGAGTTCATGATACTGCTTGCTTTATGAACACGTCACGCACGTGTTCGGGTATACAAAGACGTAAGTAAATATAGATATAAAAATCGAACAGGAAAAGCAGCATTCAAGGACGACAGTCAACCACAAACACACGCAGAAACAAAGAACAAACTTAAAGATGAACTAAAGGCCAAATAAGACATCACAAACAAAAGGGTTGACATTAGAGCTTCCGCATTGGAACAGTCAGTGGCAAAAAAGGCACTTCATCTAATCTTTCGTCTTCCGAAATGTAATAAAGTACATTTAGTAGGTTTACAAACGTGCGTACAGAAGATGCCTTTGGTCGTTCATTGCTAACAAATTGCTTTGGGTCAAACATATAGTCTTAAACAAGCTGGAGGTGCAAATCTGTTTGATATTATTGAATCTGAAATCTGTAAATACGCAGAAAAAAGGACAAGTTGTTCTGCTCGGAGACCTTAATGCCAGAGTGTCTGAAGGAGACAAAAGTTATATTCCATATGATGATAATGTTATATTTCGCACACTGTAAATCTTAATAGAAACTCAATGGACACATGCCACACCAATAAGCATGGCAAACAATTAATTGAACTTTGTATATCAACACAAAATGCGAATTCTAAATAGAAGAACTCCTGAAATTCAGAAGGCAGATAAAGACTTTGGTCTACTTTGCCACTGACCGTTCCAAGGCGGTAGCCCTATTGTCAACCCTTTTGTGTTTGTGTTGTCTTTTGCATTTAATATTGCCTTTGCCTTCTTGTTTGTCTGTTTGCGTGTTTGTTTCTGTGTTTTGTGGTTGACTGTCCTCCTTGAATGCTACTTTCCCTGTCCGATCTTTTTGTATTTCTTTAGATTCGGAGGAAGGTGGAGAACCTCTTTCACCCGGAGAATGGTTTAAAAAACTAATGGGTAAAAACATTAATAGACATAAATCATATACAATTACAGACATAGCCATAAATAATAAACTTGATTCTGAAATAAGTCAACATGAATTGGTCAAAGCTATATCCAGTCTTAAAGTAAGAAGTCAAGTGGATTTGAATAAATCACTAACGAAATTATGAAAGTATCTACATCTGTTATACTATCGTGTTATTTGAATTTTTTTAATTCTCTATTGAAAAAGGCATGCTTTCCCCAGATTTGGAGGAACAATTTAATTAAACCTGTCACAAAGGTGGAGATGCAGGAAGCCCTTTTAACTATAGGAGTAAAGCTATGTCAAATTGTCTAGCTAAATTACTTTGTAAAAGTATTGACAATAGACTTCAAAGATATTTAGATGAATACAATATTATAAATAAATGGCAGATTGGGTTTGACCCAAAATGTCGTACTTCGGATCATGTTCTGGTCTTTACAAACATTGTTAATAAGATTTTACGAAAGAAAAGGAAATTGTCTGTGTGCTTTATAGTTCTGGAGAAAGCCTTTGATACTGTATGGAGGGATGGTATTTTTTTACAAACTCCATACGTATGGTATAGGTTTTAATTGTTTAAGAGTTATTATTGATATATGCAGAGAGGTTAATTTTAGCATTAGGACAGCTCATGGATTAGCAAACCAATTTACAACATCAATTGGTGTTAAGCAAGGCTGTATTCTTAGCCCTAAATTGTTCAATATTTATGTAAATGATCTACCACTTATTTTTGATGAAACAAGTGATCAAATCACTATTGACAATGAGATATTAAGCTTTTTGATGTATGCTGATGATATTATTCTATTTTCTTCTAGTAGCACAGGCCTTCAACAGGCACTTTGTAAACTTGAAAACTATCTTAATACATGGAGTCTTACTTTAAATGTTGCAAAGAGCAAAATATTATTTTTTAATAAATCGGGACGCAAATTAAAGGGATTTTTACCTTTTATAGATAGATAGCTTTATTCATCCAAAAGACAAAACATGTCTATGAGTTATAAAATAATTTAAAATATGGCAAGCAAGCGATTGTATAAACATAATTAAAATATTTTCACAAACCAGTATAATTTGTATTATCATTTAATAAATAATACACTACTTTTACATATCATACACGCGAGTATATAGACAATGTGTTCCATTTCCAAATACTGATGCATTCAAGCGATCAGTAAACAGCTTGTCCCTCACTCCCTCACTCCCTACCACCCTTACTCACTTACCCACTCACTCACTCACTCACTCACGATTTTTGAAAAAAAAAAAAAATAATTCGGTGTGATTCTTAACTATTAGTTGCATAGATCTCATTTCTTAATCTGAACGACTTATAAATATATTGTCCTAAACATCGATGTACCTTCGTACTGTTTGACGTCATGAGATCTATTAACTTCAACATGTTTGGGTGTTTCCAAAAATATTTCTTTAAATATTGTTTTCTAAGGCTATAGTAAAGTGGGCATTCAAACAAAAAATGGAATTCATCTTCAAGAATATTGCAATGTTGGCACTTTCTTTCTTGCAAAGGCGTTTTTCTCGGTTTTTTAAATAAAGGACAACAATTGGATATTGTAAATGAGTACACATACCTCGATGTGGTAATTAAATCATCTGGTCTCGTTGAGCAAAAACTGCCCATTAAAAATATCACACCTAAACTGAGCTTAAAGTGTTTGATTCCATCAAAACCCTATCATTACATATTGCTCGGAGGGGTGGGGCCCAATTCAAATGAAATTAAGTAAACTTGGTCATTGTACACATATAGCTCAACTGATTTATTCAAAACCTTATGACAAATTAGCTCTAAGGCATTACAAACATATTTTGGGTGTTAATAAATATAGCTGTAATCTAGCTGTAAGAGGTGAACTTGGAGCTTACCCTATTGACAGTTATGTAGTTATACACTCCAACAAATATTGGCTACACCTTCATAACAGTAACACGCAGTCACTGGCATATAAAAGTTTAAAAGAAGTGAATCAGACATGGATTCCGAATGGATATTGGCCATTAAAAACATTTTAATACACCTAGGTTTCGAACATTTGTGGTTAAACAAAACTACTTTTAATGTTAATAATATTATCAATAAATTAGAAAATAATTTAGAAATTACATAGTGTTCATAGTTGAAAAATCAGTTGTCTTTAAATAAAACAAACTTTCATTCTACAGGCTAGTAAAAAGTGACTTTAAATTCGAAAATTATCTTATATTAAATGTTCATCCAAATATAAAACATAGTTACACCAGACTTTTAGAAACAGGGAGATATAAGAGACCAAACGTCCCAAGAGAAGATAGATTTTGTTTTATTGTAAAAATTATAGAATTGAAGATGAACAACACTTTTTAATAGATTGTAATATGTATAATACCCGAAGAATTAAGACTATACACATATTGTCTCAGTTTACTACCGTAGATAGTATTGATAAGTGCTCCCTTCTAAGACTATATTGCAACTTGTTTCATGCAGAGATTACCCCTACATGCAATATGTTTATGATGCTTTTGATGCTAGGTCTACAGTAATTTAATTATTATATACACTGTCGCTTACTGAGCATAATTATAGTACTTGTTTATGATACCTTAAAGATAGAATGCACAACTTATAGTACTTACCATTCCCTGGATGTAAGAGTATTAGCATTCTTGTGTGTGTACTTATGTGTATGTGTATATGCACATGTACGTTTGTGTGTGTAGATATGAATATGCATATGTGTACACAGAATAAGCATATGGAGGGATCGGTGCAAGACATGTTTAACCCATGTGTACATCAAATCAATTTGGGAGTGTCTTGCGCATGCCCTTTTATACTTGGGATATATATTAAAATCTGCCGTTTTTACTTAAATGCAATCCATATGTTATCTTAATTGCTATCATATGATTTTGATTTCCTCATTGTTCATTGTCATGTTCACATTGTTATGAATATTACGACAATAAAATATTCTATTCTATTTCAATAGTTCTCTAATGTTGTTACTTTGTAAATAGTTTGTGACTTTGTAATACCTGCTTTGTTTGACAACAGTATAAATGTCATTTTCTACCAGTCTGGTAAAAGGTTCGAACAATTGGAATCAATAAACGTGTAATAGCCTACATATTTCGCTCACAATAACCTCTAAAATACAAAGGAGCATATGGCCAATGGTTGTGAGAACTTGGCCAATAGACAATAGATGGTGGATTAGAGAACTACCTAAAAGGATTTGGATTGGGAGAACTCAATAATTTGAACATAATAATAAAATTTGCTGTTTGAAGTGACCACAGCGACCTTGAATGTAGTGTCACTTATGTCTACATCACCGTCTTTGTCACTTTCGTTATTTGATTAATTCTGCTAAGGAGATCGCCCACGGTGTTCCGATTTCCCGAAAGCCATTTTATTTCGAGTTCATAATCTGCGATGACAAAGCCCATTACTGAACTTTTCGGTGTTCTGCATTGGTGACTTCAACAGATAACGTAACGGCGCATTTCCAGGGCCATCTTGATTGCAAAAGCTTCCTTTTCTATAGTGCTCCACTTCTGCTGAGATTTACTCAACTTGTGGGAGTAAAAATAAATTGGCTTTTCATTCGGGATGTTGGGAATAAGACACTCGTCAGGCTCGCATTCCTGAACAAGGACATCACCAATAGACCCATCGCTTGCATCACAGTATATTATGGAGGGCTTATTTACGTCAGGGCCACCAGGTAATGGTACCACCGTCAGACATCTGTTTAGCTCTTCGTAGCTTTCAGCACACGAAGCGTCCCAGTTAAATCTGGCGTACTTTTTCGTAAGAGCAATCAGTGGTTCTGCAATTCTGGAGAAGTTTGGTATGATTCTCCTATAGTAACTGCACATTCCAATAAAAGCTCGAACATCTTTGACACGGGTCGGGTTTGGAAGATCCCTAATAACCTTGACCTTGGCATAGTCTGGTTTGATTCCTTGTTAGTTGATAACGAAACCTAGGAATTTTATTTCAGGCTGTGCAAATGAACATTTGCACGATTTCAACTTCAATTTGTGTTTAGTTAATCTTGCAAACACTGTTTGTAAATGTATGATAAATTATGGTCCTCTAAAGTGGGAGGAAAGACAAGAATATCGTCAAGATAGGGGATTGCGAAAGTGTCGCAGTCTTGTAGTACAACTGACAAGAGTTCTTGGAATTTTGCAGGACCATTAGAGAGGCCAAATGGGAGCGCATTAAACTGAAATAACCTCTGCTGCAACAAAATGCAGTCTTCTCTTTGTCTACAGGGTCAAGTTTCATTTGGAAATATCCAGATCTACAATCGAGGGCACTAAAGTACCTTGATCCGCCAAAGACTGCTAGAATTTCGTCACCGCGTTTAATTTCCTAAAATCACAGCAAAATATTTTCACAATAGGGCTACTCCAAGGGGAGATAGACCGTGCCATTTGCCAGCATATCATCAATGGCTTTATTGACAATGGGTCGATTTTTAAGAGATGTGAAATACGGTCTCTGCCTTATTGGTTTTGCGTCTCCAGTGTCAATATTCATAGTTACTGTATTTGTGGGGGTTAAGTCGTAGTCACTGAAAGCAAATACGTGGGCAAGTAAAGGTTTTATTAGGTTTTTATGTTCGACTGGACAGTTAATGTCATCCATCCAATTAGGTGGCGGCTGTCTACTAGTGGGTTGACTATCATTATGATTGCTACTTTCTTTAAATGGGTGTGAGGTCACGATATCTATTTCACTGACACGTTCTGCCTTGCCAACAATACAGTTTTTCTTTATACAAATTGTTTTATTGGTACTGTTTACCAGTAACAAAAGAAACTTCCTACTTTTATTGGCACGTACGACACTGTTTGTGACAAGAATGCCGGATTCTGAACTTATGAAACCCTCTTTAATTTGAGACACCTGGTACATTGATGGTGGGAAATGAGGACATTTTTTTTTCCCAGTACATGTGTAAGATGTTTGTGATTTCATAACAAGATCGTTATTTATCCGACCTAAAGAGTTAATGTGAATATCTAATTCTAGTTTTGAAAAGTTTGTGTTTGAAAGGTACGGAGTTATAAACACGTTTTTGCACTAATGAAATTTCACTTCCTGAATCGATATGTGCTTTGTGGCGTTTTGATACAATTTAATTGAACAACTGTTTCTACTCTGAGATAGATTGATTGAATAAATGTTTTTGTTTACTGCCTTTTTTCTCTTCGCATTGGCTCCTACATGCGAAGGGCATCCCCGTTTAAAGGCTGACACTCGTTTTTGGGTGTTTGTCCTACCTTACCTCGACGGTTACCTGTGTCATTTTGCTTACAGTACCTGCCGTGTGGCCTTAAGGCGAAATAAGAGTTGGCATGTGTGTGAGGGTCTGAGGTTGTCAACCTCCATTGCCTGCTCATACCGTCCATTGTCAGCGTGTTGATATTTTTTATATATATAATCTCGGCCTGCCCTTAAATTAAAACGAAATCAAAGGTTTTGCTCATTGACGGCCAGTGTGATTGCATTTTGCAATGAATTTGGATTATCGCGCATTATCTTGAATTGCAAATATTAGTGAACATCCCATCCGTAAAGTAACCTATGAGTTGCCGCTCCATCGACGCGAAACCACCGGGCTGATTAGCAAAACTTTCTTCTGCGAGAGATAACAATCTCTTCGCGTAACCTTGAACATTTTTATCTTTCTTTTGTTTAACTTCCCTTAGTACTCTCAATGCGTGTTGAGGATCATTGATCTCACTAAACCTCATGGTTAAGTCTGCTTTTAACTGCTCCAGTTATGTGTTGGATTGGCAGCTAAGTAATGTTTTATATAGTCACTATTTGGGCCTTGGCTTGATTGATATGCGATTATTTTAACCGGATCTGCATTAGCCTGCGAAATGATAGAATATTTCTCAATTTCCCTAGGTAAGGATCATACGGACCCAATAATTTATCGCCCTATTGCTTTAACGAGTTGTATATGTAAAACCATGGAACGAATGTTAAATGAGAGACTCGTTTGCTACCTGGAATCCAACAAGCTGATAACAAAGTATCAAAGTGGATTCCGTCGCCAACGAGGCACAACAGACAATCTCATTCGATTTGAATCATTTATTATGGAAGCTTTCGTAAAGAAAGAACATCTATTCGTTGTAATTTTTGACTTGGAGAAAGCTTATGATACTGCATAGAAGTACGTTATCATGAATGATCATTATGACCTTGGTCTTAGAGGCCGATTACCATTTTTTTATAGACAATTTCTTAGATGATAGACATTTTCGTGTCCGAATGGGTTCAACCTCTCTGACATTCATGAACAGGAGATGGGCGTGCCACAGGGCAGCATACGCTCTGTCATCCTTTTTAATATAAAAATTAACAGTATAGTTAAATGCATCAAGCCTGGTGTGAATTGCTCTCTATATGTTGACGACTTTGTTATACATTATCGTGCAAAAAAAAACATGAACACTATTGAGAGACAACTTCAACAATGTCTGAATAAACTGGTCGGATGAAAATGGTTTTAAATTTTCTAAATCTAATTGTATGCACTTTTGTCAGCTACGTAACCATCATGAAGACCCTCATCTAACACTGGATGGATGGGTCACCAATACCAGTCGTGGATGAAACAAAATTCCTTGGTCTTATTTTCGACCGTAAATTAACGTTTATATCACACCTTAAATACTTGAAGGCCAAGTGCCTTAAAGCTTTTAATTTACTTAAAGTTGTTGCAAACACTAATTGGGGAGCAGATCGTAATGTACTTTTATAACCTATAGATCTCTTATCAGATCCAAGCTGGACCACGGCTCAATAGTATATGGATCGACTCGCAAGTCATACTTGCAGATGCTCGATCCTATACATAATCAAGGATTACGAGTCGCCTTAGGTGCCTTTCGTTTATCACCAGCCGAAAGTCTATACGTTAAAGCTAATGAACCATCACCGTCTCATAGACGGGACAAATTAGCCCTTCAATATGCCATTAAATTAAAATCTAACCCTTCAAACCCAACTTTCGATAATGTTTTTAGTCCTAGTTATGAACCTCTTTTTGATCGAAATTAGTCTTCGTATTAAGCCAAAATTAAGAGACACCGAAATCGACCTTAATTTGATTGCCAAGTACACAGTACCACAAATTCCACCGTGGACTTTGGAAACACCAACAATTATTTTGTGATCTTTGTAATAGTAACAAATCCAGTACAGACCCTACTGTCTTTCAAAGCAAATTTAATGAAATTAAATCGAAATAAAGTAACTTTCAACATATATACATAGATGGTTCTAAAGATGGAGATAAGGTAGCTGCAGCAGTTGTTGTTCACAAACACAGCATAAAGAGCAGCCTGCCTGGCAAGGCCTCTATATTTTCAGCTGAACTTAAGGCAACTGAACTTGCCTTAAATTATATTCAGGAATATGATGATGACCATTTTGTAATATTTTCTGATTCCCTTTCATCTCTTCAAGCACCGGGTAATATGAAACATGATAACCCAGTTGTGCTTCAGCTTTTAGAAAAGTACAATTCTCTTATAGTTGATAATGTTATTATTTTCTGCTGGCTTCCAAGTCATGTAGGAATACGTGGTAATGATAGAGCTGATAGTGCTGCTAAAGCAGCATTAGGTTTACACATATCTAATGCATAATTACCTTATACTGATTTTATAAGTTGTATTAACACATTTATTCGTAACTCTTGGCAAGCCGCTTGGGATTTGTCAGTTAACAATAAACTCCATTCAATTAAAACGTTACTTGGAGAATGGCGTTTAGACCCATTTGTCGAGAAGAAGTTGTCCTAGCCCGGTACAGGATAGGGCATACACGTTATACCCATTCATATTTATTACAAGCTGAGCATTTACCAGAATGTATACCCTGCTTTGCACCGTTAACGGTCAAACATTTCTTGTTGGAATGTGTAGACTTTGATCCTATGCGTTAAAGGTACTACAATGTAAATATTATGAAAGAGTTATTTGATACTATAGATTTTAGTCTTGGTTTAGATTTCCTAAAAGAAATCAGACCATATAAATCATTATAATGTGTTATTATATATATTTACTTATTAATATACCCGTTGACGGGCATTTACATATATAGTTTATATTACTACCATATCATCCCTTATTTGTAATTGTTTTATTTTAAATATATTTACATTAATTTTTAATTACTACTTAAGTTCTTCATCTTTCGTCGGTTTTTGCACACAATATGACCTATTGTGTAGACGTGCCGTAAAACACCATTCATTCATTCATTCAGTTTCCCTAACCCAATCCTTAAACTGTTTGGGGTTGCCATTGTATCTAGCAATGCTATTTGAAATCCCTGAAATCCCTATTTGAGAGTTTCATAGTGCAATTGCCATGGCAAGGCCTGGATTAACACCCTGATTAAACTATTGTTGTTGTTGTTGAGCCATGTTTGTTAGCTAGAGGAATCAAAACAGAATTTACGTGTTTTGTGTAGACGTATAGTAGCTGGTACCGCGAACCGGAACTTCGAAATCCTGGGAACTAGTGCACCAAATCGTCCCTTTAATGTAACACCTCGGGACTTAGTATATTGTCCATGATCGTATAGTGGAAATTGTTCTTTTATCAACTAACAGGTAAATGAATCAACACAAGTCCTTTTGATTTAAATGATGATTATATTGTCATATTACATAAGTACCATAAAATGTCCAAACACACAGCTTGCTCGCACGAGTTCATCACTAAACAAATATTACATACTGCCCTACACTTTAACCTAAGGCGCCGTATTTAGTCGCTCAGTAGTTTAATTAAACATACCTGTCCGTGGTCCTCTTAAATAGCAGGATCCACGATAACTGTCTCATACAGAGACCCTAGCCACACTACTCTGACACAACCGACACTCTGACACAACCGACATAAACGAAAGACAAAACAAATCTCACTGTCCATCTGCCTAACAACACAATATATTATATTTAAAACGGATCTGGGTTTATGGCCTTATCACCTCCAATCACAAAATGTATGATCTACTCCGCTTCTCACCCACAAGGTACAAAAGCCAGAGATAAAATCACGATACAGTTACAATCTCCTCAGGGAGCAGCCTTTTAATGACCCCTAACCCCTGACCCCTAACAAATTGACTGAAAAAAGTGGCCAGTGCTAATGTGGAACAGCTGGCATCTCTGAAAGACTTATTCTGTAGCAGCACAGTAAGATTGAGTATAAATGGACACATCATGACATAAAACAATGTACTTGATGAAAATTCAGTTTATTTATTTTATGTATATTGTTACTAGCACAGACTTACTTAATACAAGTGGAAATTGTATCAGTTGCTTTAAAATGAGAAAAATATTGTATTACTTACAATCTACAGCAACTTAGATTGTATTTTTAATAATAACTTATGAACATTGCATTTTACTGACACTTTATAGTAATATAGTACAAATCTATTGATGTACATAATGTTCATGCATATTTAGAAACCCTCATTATTAAATCAATATATATACTTAGAAACCCTCATTTCACCACATCAATATATATAACACTCATTTAACCACATCAATATAATTATATACTCGAGGGCCTGAAAAAACAACAGAAACAAAAGATTATACCAAAGTTTAAAGGGACATACGCCAATCTTTTTTTTTTAAAAGCCGTGGTATCCCATTAGTTTTTCTACATTACTTGCATTTGTTCAATTATTAATATTAATTATGAGAAGAGTATAGAAAATTCTTTTTCAAATCACTGTTGATTATATTGTACCAATAATATATTTTAACCTATGGAAATTTAAAAAAATAAATTGTCAAAATTGCATTGAATTGTATGCAAGTAGGTTTAAAGTCAAATGATTCTGGATTAATAAATTGAATCGCCAATTTTAATGCTTGATAATAACTCCAAGATCACATTGTGTCCCTTTAATATCTTATATTAAAATCAGTTGTGGGTATAAATCATTTCATATTCACTTCATCAAATGAAACTCTCAAAATTGATTATTGAGAAAAACGTTTTTCAATAAATGTTTTTGACAATTTAAACGATCTATCGAGACCTTAGTTTAACTGTTGCATGTAAATGATATTGAAACTATATACACGAGATGTTTTTAAGCTCATTGCATTGAATATATGTTTGTTTGCTATTGTCACATTTTACAAACTATTCTGTATTCTAAAGATATGACTTGTTGAATTGTTAAATGTATGGAAGATATAAAGCAATCATACATTTTGTCAGAGCTGCAACTATTCTCCGGCATACACTGAAACATGGCTTGGCCTAACTAGCCTGGCCTCATTGACATCTTAAAAGTGTTTACTCTAATTGTTATTGTTCCAAGTCATGTCCTTAGTCAGGTTCTTCACAATGAGGGGCATTCTCAAAAATGTTTGAATCTTAAATAACTATAATTGGTTGCATTGAAGTAAAATTGATTATATGCGATGTCAATGGTACTAATCATGAGAAACATGTAGAAGGAAAAAACATAATAGTGGGGAAAAGCAATAATAGTTAGGATATATTCATATTAGTATGAAAAATTAAGTGAATCAATGTGTGAAACTGATTAAACGATTTCGTGATTGATATATTAGTGACATGATACATTATTTTATAACAATGGATTAATTTGATGATATGATTCAAACAATAAGTTATGTAATGACAATGTTTTTGGAAGGGTGAGTTGGTGGATGGATGGGTGGGTAGTGGGATACACTATAAATACATAATCCGAACATATTCAATTGTATTATATATGTGTATTGTTTTAATGGAGATTTTGTTATTTAGTGTTAGTATGCCAACAACAAAAAAGGGATATGTTTTAAATACTATATGTGCATGTTGCATTAAGTTTTTAAAATAATTTATCATGTCACTAATATATCAATCACGAAATGTTTAATCAGTTTCACACATTGATTCACTTAATTTGTCATACTTATATGAATATATCATAACTAATATTGCTTTTCCCCACTATTATGTTTTATCCTTCTACACGTTTCTCATGATTAGTACCATTGACATCGCATAAGGACATTACTTGGAACAATAACAATTAGGGTAAACAATTTTAAGATTAGGCCAGAGGTCAATGAGGCCAGGCTAGTTAGGCCAAGCCATGTGTCAGTGTATGCCGTGTCTAGAATGGTAATAAATGTGATCTGTCAGGTCAAATCAGGGTCAGTTCCCTAGAATGTATAACAAGCATGTGTGTATGGTGTATGGGAAAATAGTGGACCATGCAATTTTGAGATGAATGCATACACACTGTATATTATTGTTCATCAATGATTCTCTGATTTACCTGCACATAATCCCTGTGAGGGGATGATGCAGTATGGTAGGTATATCTTCATTACATGAAAACACAGTTTTTATAATATTGTATAATTTATAGTTATACATGTTATATGTGTGTTCATAATGTTTGAGCATAAACTATATGGCAAGCTATTTTACTGTTTATTTAATGTTACAGATATCTAAAGTAGATATGCAGATATCAGATATTTTATATATTAAAGCAGATAGTTTATATACTTGTAGATATATATTATTTACGAAGATATCTTATAAAGTATGTCAGATATCGTCATTAATGAGATATCTGATTTAAATTTGTAATTCAGTTACCTTTTAAACCTTTTGAGTCATACTGGTATTCAGTAATGTTACATGTATCGCATTCTGCTGTTATATCAAGTGTACATGCAATTACAAATACTGCCATATTGGATTTCTTTTTTTAAAAGACGGTAATTGGCAATATCTGTATTAAAATACTACAAAATAATGTGAAGAAATCCAATTATTGAACACATCAAATTTACACAATCATTTTGAATCAATGTACCCAATTGCATCTGTTGTAGACTTGGGAAGTCTGATAAATATAAAGGAGCAATAAACACTAACTGCAGCATCCCTGCTGGAATTCTCCCATGCGGTGATAAATACCTTCTGTGACCCTTTGATTAGTTAAAGGTCATTATATCTGAACTGGCACAATTCGTGACTTACTCCTGGGAGAGTTTAGGGGGTTTACATAAGAAATAAATTTGATTGACTGCTTTTACCAATGTAATTCTTATCATGTGTAAAGTGCCTGTTCCCTTTTGGAACTAATTGTGTCAGTGTGAGTGGTCAAGATATCCCGCCACTTTGTATTACACTTGTGGATAACTATTATATGTGCATACAATGCCTGCGGAAACTGTGAAATGCTTTACATTGAAATTGACTGAATTGCAGTTCAATACAATCAAACACTTGTTTCAGCATTATGAATGGGATTTTAAAGAATGTATTGTTGGACGAAATAAAATAAATGTGGAATTGATTGAGGAAGATAACATTCAATCATCTCAGATAGATGCTTTTAGCGGAAATAATAATAATGAAATGATGGAAATGACAACCCTGATCAAAATCCAAATGGATAAAAATTATCAACAAAAAAAAATTATGGAGATATTTTCATGAAAAAAACACAGTTTTACTTTTTATTTATAAAAAAAAGATAGACTTGGACATTATTTGAAAGAAAACCTAAAACTTACAGAAATAAATAGATAAAAGAAGTGTGCAGAATTCTTCATAAACCCTGTAGTTTACATCTGAGACTGGTGAGTACACTGCATGTTTATCTGATAAGAAAATAGTATGGCTCTATGCTGTGCCCTGACATGACACTTTCTGTATACATTTCCCAGTAGCTACTCTGTTTACATCACATGACACCCTAGGGTCAAAGGTGAAATTTCAAATTAACTGTTAGTTTCCTGTTCAAAATTTCGAAAATTTGAAATATAAAATATATAGTTATAGTGCTTTGAGGGTAGCTTCAGAAACAGCATATAGTTTGATTAGTAGAGGATGAATTCATGCATCACTGAGAACATTCTTTTTAAATATGATGTAGTATTTTCAGAAAAAAAAGAAATATATGTCCTGAGTGAAGACAGTCTGAGTTCTATTTGATTTTGAATTGATTGGAATTTTGTGGGCGGAACTTTCCCTTTTATACTGTAGCATGGGGTCAAGATTCAACTTTACTCTGCTAAATGTTGAAAGTTATAGGCAATAGAGAAACATGTATAATACGGTTTTATAAGATAACTCTGGCCTTGGTGTTTTAGTAAAACAATGAGATAATAACAATATCATGAAGGCCATATTGTTACACGTATGTACAAGTTAAATAAAAATGTTCTGTTATTGAGTGTGAACGACAACCCCGGTCATTTTAAATAACGTAAGCAGATACCTCGTTAGGACCATATCTAAAATATTAGGATTGAATAGGATGTTGATCAAACGTTTTGGCCTCCCTTTGCTTAATTCTAGTATTTGTTTTTATCGCTTATTGTTTAAAAACAAGGTATTTTTCTTTGGTGTAAACGATCCGCAAATAAGTCCCGTCATATGGCAGAAATCAGAGTCATAGAAGAAGAAATAGAACGGAACTTACCTTGCAACGCTAAATGTGCGTTTTCCCGATTAAAACAAGTATTTGTACATCGAGAACTC